>BQNB010031263.1:14217-41127 GCA_026074375.1 Tanacetum coccineum
CACACTAACCACTGCGCCCTTGGGACTTTTACGTCCTAAGGTGCGTTTTAAATCCTTTTAACATTTATTTTGAGTTTTATGTATAATAAGCATTTAGAGTGCTTATTTGATTTTTTCCGGCTTATTAAGTTTAGCTCTTTAGGATTTGTTAATTTTTCTACATCCTGCTTATCATGAGCTATTTTTAGAAATTTTTTAGGATTTTTAGCTTATAGTTTTATATTTTTCGTGAATTAATTTTGTTAAAAACTTTAAAAAATCATAAAAAATAAAAAAATAATTAAAAAAATACTCCCTCCGTCCCAAATTAATAGTCTCTCTTTTCATTTTGGGTTGTCCCAAAATTATTGTCCCCTTCCAAATATAGTTGTGAGTAATGTAGCAAGTTTATAATATTAGCCCTAATGATACTAGAAATTACAAACTTTATTCAAAGCTTTAATTAATTCCATAAGGGTAAAACTGTCATTCTACAAAAAAAGTAATAGAGATAATGCAGTAATGATTATGTTTTCTTAAACTGTGTGTTTTTTTATCGAGGGACAATTAATTTGGGACGGAGGGAGTAATTTTTTTCATATAAAATTTTCTTTTATCATATTCTAGGCTTAGGTTTGAAATTTACTTTCGTATGGTTAATATTTTGAAAGTTCAATTTTTTAAAAACGGGATTCGATCCCCGTTCTTGTTTTCTTCATTTTTAAGATTTAAACACCTCGTTTTAGAATTTCCTTAGCCTTTTCTTTTCAAATAATCAAATAGGATTAGAAAAAGTTTAGAAAAGCATTTAGGGTTTAATTTTAGTTCATTTGCTTATTTGTCGCGTTTTTTTAATCCCGTTAATATTTTTCGTAGTTAGTTTTAATTGTGCTTTTATTTGCTCTCTATTAGGATTTTAGAAAACAATCATCTTCGAACCAATTCAAGTCATTGTCCAAATAACAAACGAGGTCTCAATTTCATAAGTCTTTGGAAAAACGACCCGGTAATCACTTACCGGTTAAACGTGTAGTATTTTTGTAAGATTTTTCATACTACCTTTGTCCTCAAGGGTAGTTTAGGAATTTTCTATACTTTAGTATTATTACGTATATATATTATCGAACGTATCATTGGTCCGGAGAATGATGGATAGGAACCATCAGTTGATTAACATGAGGCTGCGACTCAGTCAAACCCAACTTTTCAGCAAGAGTGTCATCCAAACGAAGAAGGTTCATTATCGTGTCAACGCTAGCATCTTTGTTGGATTTTAACTCCGCAATTAAAGAGAAATTGACACTCTGAAGGCGTTGCAAGGCAGATAGATAATCAGCTTCCGCAGATGGGTTATACGCAGCAACATCGGTCAATTTTCTGCCCTCCGCACTGTGGGTAATTCCGGCAGATAGTCCTTCCTGCATACCTTTCTCAACGGCCTTACCAATCGCCGCTCCGAGAACAGACATATATTCAGTAGAATTCAAACATTTGGCAATGGCAAGTTCTATTCCATGGGTAAGTAGCCACCGGCGCCCGAAAATGGTAGTCAAGAGATGCGGATAGAATTTCTCCTCAAGATGAAGGGCCATCTCAACAAAATCGGCACATAACTTATCAAACTTCTCATTCACCTCCCCCATCTTTTCATCTTGAAACTTCTCAAGCTGGTCAATGAAATTCTCATACGCCGCGACCTTATCCTGAAGCCCAGCAGAGGAAGTCTCTAGTTCATGCACCTGTAATTATGCAGAAGCAATTCAAAGAAAGAGAAAAAAAGGGGAGAGAACTTAAGTGCATAGGTGCATAACCGATCCGCAAGGTTGTCACTCTGAGACTTAGCAAAAGTAACCTGAGCATCCAGGTCGGCAACTTCTTGCTCCCTAACTTTAACTGAAGCAGCGAGATCGGCCACTTTCACACCAAGATCAGTTCTCTCTTGTTCTAAAGTGGCATTTTGCTCTTTAAGAACCTGCACTTCATCTCGAAGAGATTTCTCAACCACTACGAATTTAGAAGCTTCGGCATGGAGACGGATGGCCTCCGCGGCTTTCGCTTCCTTCACAAGCAACTGTGCCTTGAGATTCTCAATTTCTTCAACCCTGGCCTTCAGCAAAGAACTTTTCTCCTCCACAACAGAACTCAACCTCCTTCTCTCTCTAATGTTGTACTCAGCACGCATCCTCACTTCAGCACTGAGAGACATTTGGCGAGCAGCCCCTACATTGAATTCCGTGAAAAGTTGGTCATGTTCCATCCCACGGATGGACGCAAAGAACTTAGGAGGAGCAAATTCATCCACCATTTCGCGGCAAGTACGACCGTCATCTAGGCGAGAACCATTGGTTACACTCCATTGGGGTACATATACCTTCTGAAGATCCGCATCAGGGCTAATGACAGTGCAGATACCATCAACAATGAAGTTACTACCAGTAAGGTCAGAAAAACTACCTACGGTGTGATCAGCCCCCACCACTAGAATAATCACCACCAAAAACAGAAGACTCAACAAATTTTTCTTTAACAGTTGTAGCAGGATCAACTGTGGGAGTAACGGTAGTGGCCACTGTCATCAACGGAACGAAAGGCCTGGCAAAAGAATCAACTTCAGCTTCCGCAATATTAGCACCGGAATGATGAGAAGAATATGAAGAGATAACGAACCTTTGCGGAGCACCGATGGTTCGAAGGTTAAGTCCGGTTGCGGTGTCAGTATGACCTTCATCTTCACGCTCCGGTGTGGCAGATATAAAGGACGTGACAAAGGGCAAGGTTAGAATAGGCTCCCCCTGACCTCAGCGTTCTACACAGCTCCAGCAAGAAACCGCTGAACAGCAGACAGGGACTTGCCACCTACGGAGGCCCCGCTTGGGGTTCCGTGATCCTCCCTTAACTTTTTAGGAGGATGTGAAGGTCCACCAACATCAGAAACAACTGTTTTTCTTTTTCTTTGACGCCTTGGTTGCACAGGAGCTACGTCTTCAACAACAGTCTCCGCAGCTTCACTAACCCGTAGAATACCAACACCATGCCCACCACTCGCAGAATCACCCTGCTCCGCTAGATTACCACTACCACCTTCATCAAATAGCTTTTCAACACTTGCATCCAACTCACTTTCAGCACGAGCAGGAGCAATGGGTAGCAGCGGAACAACACGACCCACAGTAGTATCCAACAACCTTGGTTCCTCTTCAGCACGCTGCCTCTCACCAACCCTCACCTTTGTAGGATCGGCAGTCTGAATAAACGAGAGCAAATCCATTTCTACACGAAAAGAGAAAAAACAAGATGGTCAGCAAAAATGATCAAAAGGCAAAACATAAATAAGATATAATAATAAGCACCCACCCTTGCCATTTTCACGCAGAAACTGGGGATAAGTATCTTCATCCAAGGTATAGTTACGACTAATTCCTATTAAGCAAAGTAAAGGCTCCGGATACTTATGGAACGGAGCCGGATATGCAACAAGGGTAGCATAATGTTCCGCGTTAAATTCAGAAGACTTTGGAAAAGGGTCCTTCGACACACTTTTGCTAGTATTACACGGAAAGGATGCAGGACAAGCAAAAGCGTCGACCCAAAAGATGTGATCGTTCCAGCTTTTCAATGAGTCTAAGGATTTGGTGTAACAAACGGCGTCATTTCCTTGGCGCTTACTGAACGACATCCAGCCTTTGTTTTTAGAGTTCACATAAAAACAACGGAACAACCCAACCGTTGGCTCAAAGCCATGAACACGGCAAAGGATCTCAAAATGAGACACTTTGGCCGCACCAATAACGGATAGTTGGGATATACGAATACGATAGTGTCTGAGCACGTTAACAAGAAAAGTGAAAAGTGGTAATCGAAAATTGGCATACTCGAAGAATCTAGTATATACACCTATTTTGCCAGTAGGCATTTCATGAATTGTTTGGTTTGGGCTGGGTAACTGTGGATGAACCTCATCAGGAATATGGAACGTTTCGTAAAAAAATTTTAGAGCTTTCAAAGTAAGAGCCGACTTTATATCTGTAACACTGCTCATGATAAAAAGTAAGCAAGAATTAGGGCCTAACCTGAGAGCCTAAAGTTCTTCGAAGTAGGGCACAAAAGATACAGATTGGAAGAGCTCAAAGAATTTTTTAACAATGGTGATTATAGTTCGAGAAGATGAAAAAGAAAACAGTGAGTATTTATACTCTCGGTATAGTAAATGCAAGATCTCTTCAGATGCTTCCACGTGGCCATGACCTCCGAGTCAACGGTCAAGATGGGAAGTAAAAGATAGTGATGACAGTTAAGTAGTTGGACTAACCAGTCAAATCAGTCAGAAGGTGAAAGGCCACGAAGAGACCACGTCACCCACGTCCCACCTAACAAGGGCAACGGAACGTCACGGAAAGGTAAGCACGGAGGACGCAAGGATAGAAGAAGTACCTGAACCTGAGTCTAGTAATATCTACGGCACGCAATAAAATCGCACGCAATAGACATACTAGACTGGGGGGACTTGATGACGTATAACATGTGTAACAGGCCTCCGGGCCTGGACCACATAAGTTATACATGGGCCCAAGCCCAACAAAACAATCGCAAAACACAATGACCAAAACTAAGCCCAGACCAACTGGCTACGGTCCGGAGATAGCAAGACGGACGAAAAGCTTCCATAGGACGCTTCCGCAAGACAAGCGGAAGTTTGCTAGACAAGCCTAATTCCGCAAGACACGATTATAAGCGGATCCTTGCCCGACAAGGGTCCCACTTCGGCCCACTAACAGAAATGAGCGAAATATTAGGAAAACCTAATATTTGGCTCACCTATAAAAAGGGGGTACTCTGACACCCCACAAGGTATGATTTTCTGACCGCATTCCACACACATAGACTGACATTATCTTACAAACATGTTTACTTACTCTCACGCCGGAGTCTAATCGTGGGGTCCGTCCCCACGGTAAGACTAACGGTTTACCTTTCATTGTGCAGGGAATCATCTCATTACTTGATTTATTGCAAGATCTCATCCTTAGGCCCAGCCTAACACCCACTAAGATCCATCTATTTAACCCGTAACATATTTTGTACTAACAGATGCCACTGTATAATCGCAACGCCTAAACTCCTCAAAAGACGGCCTGATATTCAGTATTCAACATTTGTGGGATTGTTGCAAGCTATATCAAAAATATAATAACATTAATAATGCTCAAATTTTGGTGAAATATACGTAGACTAGTCGTCGTAACATGTGCAATCTGGATCTTGTATCATACCTTGATTAATTTAATGTCAACAAGAAACCAAAGCTTTTAGCTTAAGAAAAAATCATGTTAATTGTTTAGTATTATGTTTGTCTTTTTAATTGCTAAAAGCATTTTAATTGCTTGTATCGTTTTATATTCTATCGTTTTATTATTTATATTTTTAATCAATGGGGTGATCTCGCGGTAAGAGCTTAACCTCTTAGCCTCTTAGGACGAAAATGCTTAGAGGTTTTGGGTTCAAACCCTGGGGAGAAAATTAACCCTCCATTGGCTACGGAGGTTCACTTGCGTCGACTCCGGGCTATCCAAGAGGATAGTCACATTGGGATTAGTCGGCTCGCAATGTCGAATCGAAAACCCAAATATAAAAAAAGGTGTTGTTATTCGTACACCCCTGGCCGACATTTTACCTTCTCTAACCTCTTTTTACCCTTATGTTAAAAGGCGCGTCATGGCGGCGCCAAAGCGCGAGGCGTGACCTCCACGTTACGAAACAGATCAAAGCGTCGGCTCTAGGCGTGGCGTGAGATGATGCGAGAAAAGGCGCGCCATGGTATGAGACGTGGCGAGTTTTTTTTATTGAACTCTGATAAAATTTTATTTTTTTTTGAAAAATGAATAAATTTACATGTAAAAACAGTTTCTTAACGTTATTCATTATTTACAACGCTTTTTGTAAACTTGATATATATAAAATATAAAATAAATATATAAATATTTTTATAATTTGTGCCGTCTTAAGCCACGCCTTAAAGACGCAAATGCTTCGCCTTAACCGCTAAAGCTTAAGGCTTGATTTTGTAATTTGTACGATATAAGTTTGGTCAATTGTTGCATTTTATTTTATTTAAGGATCAACAAGCTAGTTGGTAAGATATTTACTTGTTTAATATAAGTTGGTTACACGAGATTACACGACATTGAAACCTTAGGCCTGAAAAAGTTGAAATATCAAATAAGGCTCATCATGGTTCGAAACAGTATCGGACCAGTCAAGATCGAATTAGACCGAAAATCGATTTTGTCTAAAACACGGAACCGAGGACCGGACCAAAATGTTCGGTCTATGTTTATGACGATCCGGTCCGGTCCAACAAAGCATAATGACCGGTTTTGCTCAAGACCGAATCAGATCAAATCGGACCGAACACCGAATATGAAAGAAGAATGAACCAAAAACCGGACCGAAATTTGTTCAGTATGATCCTATCGGTCCGGTCCCTTAGTGCTGTTTAGTCCGTGGTCTATATTATGCTCGGCCATAATATCAAACAAATTAGTACAGGATCAAAGAGGAGACATATATGGTACCTAGACCACAGATCTGACCAACTTTTTCTAATAATAGATCGATAAAAACTTGATTTGACCAATTATTTCTAATAATAGATCGATAAAAACTGTTTTCGAAAACAAAGGAAAATGGAACACGACATGTTACTAAACTTTTTGTGGAGTTTAAAGGATATTAAATACAGAGAGAATTGCAAAAATGGTCCTTGTGGTTTGGTCAAATTGCAGATTTGGTCCGTCAAGGACCATTTTGAAGGTTTGGTTTCACTTTTGGTCATTGGTCGTACTAAAATGACTAAAATACCCCTCTTAACAGACGGTTTTTGTAAAACAACAGAGGGGTATTTTAGTCATTTTAGTACGACCAAGGACCAAAAGTGGAACCAAACCTTCAAAATACGGACTGTTTTTACAATTTCGAAATTCGACGGACTGAATCTGCAATTTGGCCAAACCACAAAAACCATTTTTGCAATTTACTCTTAAATATATGATTGTTAGTACATGATCAATCGATAAGGGCAAACATGTACATCAAGTTTCAATAACAAGACATTTGCCATTAAAAAAAAAGTAACAAAACATTTATTTGTTCTTTTTTTCTTCATTAGTTTTAGATTAACATAAATTAACTTAAACACCCTTTAAAGTTGTCTTGTGACGATGATATCATTTTTATATATTGAAATGGTCCCAATATGAGTTATTTAACTTAGCACATCAATGTCTCACTAGTAGAGAATATTTCAGATATTAGCAAATAATAAACATGCAACGGATCGTACCAATAATTATAAGATTCCTGGCTATGAATCAAATAAAGGTTTAAATAATTTAGACAAGTTAGATTAGATAAATTAATAATCAGAATTTGACAATTATGAAAATACTTATATTTTCTATTTTTAAAAAAATGTTTCAATCATATATATATATACAATCTTCTTTGACCATATAAAAGTCTAATTGACAGTCATTGTAGGGCTCATCGATTTGTTCCTATGGTTCCCTGAATCTAGTGTCTTAGCGCATTAGGTATTTTTTTTGTCATTATCTAGTGTTATGAGAAAAGTGTTATCACATCAACATTTTTTCTATAACACCAAAATACCCGTTAACATCACAAATACCCATCTCTCCATAACACCACAAATCTGGTGCAATCAAGTACCTCATACTTGAGAACGTCACCAAAAACACGAAAACGCGACTCGCATTATGGGTCTCACGCCACTATTAGACGTTTTCCGGGACCATTTGGTGTGGCGGTGGCTCAGCACTCGAAAACGCCACTTTAGGTGTGGGTCTGGCGCCATCGTTTGGCATTTTCGGGGATGTGAGGCTCGAGCCATGACACATGACCCGATCAGTTGAGTGACTCTTAGAACGACTAAAATTTCATGCAGTTAGGAGTGTCATTAGTTCGTTGTAGCTGGTGATGTTTAACGTCTCTTTAGAATACTGCATCTTGGTGGCTTATTTTTTCTTGAAAGGAAAAGTGATGGTCACGTAGCACTTTATAACGCTGAACCTATACAGGGATGAGTGAGTAGAATAAACCTAAAAATCATTCATTAGTTGTATCATTACAATGTATAATCACGACACTCTCGTCTCCCTCCTACAGCTCCACCTCCACCCAACCACACCCAACTACAAACACGCACACTAAACAAAATGGCCACATCAAAACAACACGGTGTATTGTTTGCATGTGGAGATTGGCGCCGTGTGTCGCATGTGTTTCGCGTTAGTTTCATGTTATAGTTATAGGTCGATGTAAGGGCTATAATGCCCCGTACCGAGTACTCTTAATGTTCGTCATTAAACATCAAAGAAAAGGAAAAAAAATAATGACTCGAGCACATTATTCATGTCGAATAAACAAAAGACTTACGTAGTTAAAAAACTGGAAAAATAATGACTCAAACACATTTTTATGCCGAATCAACAAAAAACTTCATTGTTAAAAAAAACGAAAATAATAATAATGACTTACACATTATTCATGCCAAATCGAAAAAAAAACTTACATAGTCAAAAAAAATGAAAAAGATAATAATGACTCAAACACATTATTCATGGCAAATCCAAAAAAAAACTTACATTAGCTCATAAAAAACAGAAAAAACAATAATGACTCAGACACATTATTCATGGCCTGATCGACAAAAAAACTTACATAGCTCAAAAAAACGAAAAAAATAAAATAATGACTCAGACACATTATTCATGCCAAATCGACAAAAAACTTACATAATTGAAAAAAACGAAAAAAAATAACACATTATTCATGGCAACTCGAAAAAAAAAACTTACATAGTTCAAAAAAGCCAAAAATAAAAGGTGAGTTATTTTGCATACTAGTTTCTCCTTGAATACCAAAGGACAAATGATGGCGAGGGGGAGGAGCCATTTATTTCATTAATTAAAAAAAATGATTTAAGATTAAAAAAAAACATTGAGAACCAAATGTGTAATCTTAATAAAAACAGCACACTAATAACCCCGCATTATTTTGTATGTCCCAAATCTGGTCCCAAAATGCAATTAAATGAATTTTTTGACATTTTTGTACGTATTTTTACGTTTCCTTATGTTTTTTTACGTTCTTATACTTTCTCTTTTTTTTTTACTTTTTCGGCCCGTTCTTTTACGTTTTCGTTCCGTTGTTTAAGTAACGTTTTCGTCAGTGTAATTTAAACGTTTTCCGTCCTTTTTTTTTAACGTTCGTCAGTTATTCACACGTTTACAGTTTCACGTTTTTAAACGTTTTCGTACATTTTTTTACGTTTTCCGTTTGTTTTTAATTACTTTCCGTCCAGTTTTTTACTGTTCGTCTAATTTTTTACATTTCCGGTCTCCGTTTTTTTTTATGCTCTCGGTCTGTTTTTTTTTTACGTTTTCCTCGCGGGTTTGTTTTTACGTTTTCGTCTTTTTTTAACGTTTTCGTTTATTTTTTTACGTTTTCGTCGCATTTTTTTTACATTTTCGTATGGGCCGATTTGTTAAACGGTTTCGTTATTATTTTTTGTGTGAGCTGTCGTCCGGTTGTTTTTTATAACGTTTTTTCGTTTGTTTTTTACATTTTCGTGCGTTTATTAACGGTTTTCGTCTGTTTTTTTTTTTTACGTCATCCGTTATGTTACGTATTGTTGTAAGTTTTTTTATGACGTTTCGTCCTTTTTACGTTTTCGTCATTATTGTCACTTTTCGTCTTTTTTTAAACGTTTCAACCTTTTTTATGTTGCGTCATTTTTTTACGTGATGTCAGTTTTTTGACGTTCGTCCGTTTTTATATACGTTTTATTCGTCAAGTTTTTTTACGTGTTCGTCTGTTTTTTAGACGTTTTCCCTTTTTTTTTTACGTTTTTGTTTTTTTTTTACGTTTTTCGTCCATTTTTTTACTTATCGTGACCGTTTCTAGGACGTTTCCCGTCAGTTTTTTTTTACGTTTAGCTGCTTTTAACGTTTTCATTCCCGTTTTTTTAGATCGTTTTCGTCAGTTATTTTTACGTTTTTCGGGTCTTTTTTTTCATTTTTTTACATCATTTTTTACAGTTTTTGTCGTTTTTTTACGTTTTTTGTTAACATATTCTTACGTTTTTTTTACATTTTCATGGACAAGTTTTCCCCGGTCCGATTTCGCACGTATCCGTCCGTTTTCCGCAACTTTTTCTTACGTTTTCCCGCACGCTTTTCGTCCGCATTTCGAGGCGTGCATTTTCAGAGCTTTATCCCGCGTTTTCGGCATCTTACCCGCTTTTCGGCAACGCTCCTCGCGCCGTTTTCGTTAGCTCCACCCGTTTTCCGCCACTCTCGCGCTTTTCACCAACTGTTTCATCAGCTCACGTCGATTATGCCGACTCGTCGCAGTTTTGCAAGCTCTCGGGGCGCTTGTTATTCGTCAGCTTTCGCGCTCTTTTTTCGTGCAGCTTTCCGCATACTATCCCGTTTTCGTACCTTTCGCCGCTTTGTTCGCACGGCTTGCGTCTAGCTTTCCGCACGTTTTTTTAAACGTTTTCGCATGTTTTCGTCTGTTGTTTTGTATCGCTTTCGTCCCCCCCCCCCAACTTCTCCGGCCGGCACGTTTTCATGTTCGTTTTCCGCACATATTTTTTTTTGTTTTCCCGGCTCGTTCTCGGTCTGATTTTATATGTTTTTCGTGTGCGTTTCCGTCGTTTTCAGACTATCCATCCGTTTTTATATGTACAGTCTGTTTGACGGAGGGACGTTTCATCATGCGTTTTTGCGCACGATTTTTTCTATTTCGTCCGTATGTTTTTGCATTTTTGGTCTGTTTCAGATGGATTCCTTTGCCTTTCATACTTATCTATCACTGATATTTGAATGTCCAGAAAACCTTAAAACCCGAACCAGAGAGAAACCCTAACCAGTTAGAAGAACCAACTGAAAGCTACGACGAAACCATACAGAAATCCTAATTACCCTAAAACCACTAGGTATATATATCTCAAGTGGTATATACATAACCTTAAAATCTAAACAAAAACTCTAAAAACATAACCACTAAACCATATACCAAAACCCAAACCCTAACTAAGTCTAAGGTATAAATAATCACCAAGTGATAATACATAGCGAGGCAGAATAGAGCGCAGCACGACAAAAACCTAAACCTCTAAATACAAACTTTATACAAAAATCCTAAACCCCTAACCACTAAGTATAATATCAACAAATGATATATACATATAAACTTTAAATATATGCAAAAAAACTCTAAAAAACCCCTAACTCACTAAACTATTACCAAAAACGCTTGTTTGAAACTCAACATAACTACTAGGTATAATATCACAAGTGATATATACATAAACTTTAAAATATATACCAAAAACTCTAGACCTTATACCAAAAACCCTAAACCTCTAACCACCAGGTATATGATAGTTGATTTTATACACGTAATATATATATATAATATAAACTTAAGAGTAATTTAGAAAATTACCAAGTTTCCCTTGATAAAATTCACTCTCAAAAATATATATAATATAATATATAATACGTATATTTAACCGGGTAAATATGATCACCCGGGTCGTTTCCCCAACGACTAGTGAAATTGAAACGACGTTTAAGCTTGGATTATAATTTGAATTAAGCTAAGATGTTTGATTTGATAAGCTATGACTACTAAATAAAAAGCGACAATTAAAATGGACAATTAAAAACAATTAAACTAATACGGGAAACAAATAAAACGCGACAATTAAGCAAGTAAACTAAATTTTACTTCTAAAAATGTGAACTAACTTTCTAAATCTAAGATAGGACAAAAGAAAATTTTAGAAAAAAGAAAAACATTTTTTCTTTTATTTTTTAATTTATTATGAATTAAAAACTAATTTAATCTAATTAAATCTTAAAAAATAGCAAATTAAGTACTAAAAATTTGGAAAAATGATTTTTAAGCTTAGAAAAGTCTAAAATATTATAAAAGCAAAGAAAACTATTTTTAACTATTTTTATTTTTAAAATCCTATTTTTAAAATTTAAAATAAAAGCTCAAAAATGAAATTTAAGATCTAAAAAGTGTAAAAATGATTTTACTGGATGTAAACCTAAATCTAATTTTTATAAAACTAAAAATTATTTTTTTGTATTTTTCTGAAACTTTTTCTATTTTTATTGATTTTTTAAGATTTTAACTTTCGAAAATTCGAACAGTTAAAAACTTTAGACAAAAATGATTAAACATAAAACACTTAGAACTAGATAAAATTTATAAAATTCAGATCTACTCAAATGATTAAAAATAAAATACTTACGAGAAAATTATGAAAAATTCAGATAAAATCCTAAAACCTAGCAGGTACAAAAGAAAAATAAGAACAAGAGAAAAGCTAAACGAATTAACCCTTGAATAAGCTGATTAAGCCACGAATTGGCTTATGGGCTAAAGGCCCAAACAAAGGGTAAAAGAAATGTGTGAACAATAGCTCACGGATGAGCTATTGTAGCACACTGGTAAACATGCATTGTATACAAGCAAGAGGCCATGGGTTCGAGGCAGGCAAACCCCCTTTTTGCTAATTTTTTTATTTTTGACTTTTTAACCAAACTGAATATTGGAACTTATTAAGGACACATTTTTAAACACTTTTAATAAAGACAATATAAGCTGAAAACTAAAAATAAGCTCTAAAATAGCCTTAGAAAAAGCTGTTTACAGAAACTAAGGTTTTAAAGAACAATAAGCTAGTTTTGACTTATTAGCTTGCACAAGTTTTAATATAAGCTCATTTTTCAAACCAAAAGCTGTTCTAGAATCCTTATGATGTACATAAGCTGAAATTGATAAGCTAATTAAGCTACAAACACTTAACCCTAGCTGAATTTGAAGATCTAAAAGGAAAACTCAGGAATGAACTCATAAAACACAAAATCTACTTAAGCTAAAAGGCTTTAAAAAGCTAATTCAGAACCTTAGCTTTTGACATCTTATTAAACTACTTAAAGGCTATAGATACAAATCAATAAAACACAACCTACAAGCTAGAAATCAAAATTTTAAATCCAATTCTTAACTGCTACTGTTTTTTTGTCTTTTTGAGATTTTTAGTGACTCTTAAAAGCAAATTAAGCTAAGAAATTAAGCAAGAAAATGCAAAATAAAAGCTACTCTATATTAAGCTATAAGAAAACTAAAATCCTACTGAATTTAAAGGCTGAAAAACTATTTGGACAAGCTTAAATGGTAAAGAGAAAATCAGCAGTACTAACTGTTGTTAGTACTGCTAGTTCAAATGGCAAAGCCTCAAAACCAATGTGCAAGTTACCTTGAAGGTAAAAACTGCACTTGACACACTCATATAGAGTGTGTAAACACAAATTAAGCACAATCTAAGCCTTGGAAGACTTAGATCAATTTTTCACAAACAAAATTAAGGAGAAAAGGTCCCCTGGTGTAGGAACACTAAAAATAAGCTCAAACTTTTTCAATTTTAAAAACTAACTTGTGAAAACTCTTTTCCTAATGATTTTAAATGAAATCAAAGCTATCTCAAATGATTTGCACAAAAACCTTTTATTTTTGAGGTCAAAATAACTAATGCCAAACACCCCTTAATATAAGACAGATTTTGATTAAGCTATTAAATTTAAGATCTAATGAACTAAACTTAAGTACCAGATGCTAATTAGCTACTAACTAACCCAATTAACATAAATCATCATCCATTTAAGCTAATTCTAGAATCTAATAGTAATTTGTGTTATAGTTTTGTTTTAAATTGTGAAGTTGGTGTAATTTCTGTTATGTTAGTATTTTTTTTTTTTGTTTGATATTGTTTTTTTCTTGATTTTATTTGTGTGTTTTTGATTGTTTTATTTAAATGTTAATTTTTTGTCGATTAATATAGTTAATTTTTTAAATTAATGTGTTATTTTTGTGATTATTTGGTTTTTTAGTGTTTATATTTTTTTTTTTTTGTTATTCTTTTTGGTATTTAGTAGTGGGTACATGGTAATTATTTTTATTTCAATTTTTTTGGTAGTATCTTATGCTAACTAATTTTTTAGTTTTTATAGATTTTATGACATCAAAGAGATTACTAAGATCTATAATACTTAAGCTGAAAACAGATAATGAATTAGTACTACAGTAGAAACTCGATAAATTAATACTCGATTATTTAATAAACTCTCTAAGATAATATTTTTTGCCGGTCCCCGACTCGGGAAGGATAAGGTGCTAAATTAATAATTTCGCTCTAAAAATTATAAGATATAATCTACATTTTTGATAATTTATTTTAGTCACCCCATATAAAATATAATAAATAATTCCTTATATATGAGCATATTACATGAATGATAATATGTAAGGTTTCGTGAAACTAATGACTCAAATATGTCTTTTGTTTTTTGTTGAAATTCAATTTCCCCCTTAGAATCTCGTGCTCTAATTTTTCCTTATGCAAATGGTAAGAACTCTGATCGTATGATTTCTCATAGCTCAACAATAAATTGTTCATTGTGATTGCCGCTTCTAATTACAGCTTGAGTTTGCGAAGGGTGGATGTTCCATTGTAGAACATTTCATCATCTTTCTTCATACGATATCATCTTAATTAATTCCAATAACCGTTTCAAAAATTTCTTCATGCATCAACACAACTGTGCAACCCATTTTCTTTCTGGTGAGTCAGAACATCTTCGACATCCATTGCATATGCGATAACCCAACCTTTGATCAAAATTTCTCTCGTGAGTTCTTGAGTGCTTTCACCACACCTTCACTTTTTCTGAGTATATCTCAAAAGTCCTGTTATCTGTTGACGAAGTTTACAATTGACGAAGCAGTTCGCAATTGTTATTTGTCCCTAACATCCATAGTCCATGCTGAAATTGAGCAAGATTCATGCAACTAATAAAATTATTTTTGCTGGATTGGAACCCCAATTTCATAACCCCTCCAAAAGAGACTTCTATTAAAATCACGTCACGATAAAGCATCTAAAAGCACATATGGTTCCCACGCGTCACAGTTAGGTTGAATTTTTCTGAAGTTTGTGTTTGGGGGGGGTTGGGCAAAAAATCTCATAATTCAACATTTCGTAATCCTTCAATAATTTTTGAGATAGCAGGCAAATTATCCACAAATTAAGAGAATTTTTGCTTCTCAACCATTTTTTTAATCAAGTTAGAGGCGTCAACATTATTCTTCAAATAACTACACAGTCATCCAGCTCGTTTTGTTAGGCATACACGGTCTACTCACATTAGATTCGACTGTTCAAGTTTACATTATCTTGAAGCACTTGGTTTAGCATATTTCCCAATAATCCATTAAAGGAAGTTTTTCCGAACCGTCCTCATAACAGCAAATAGCAACAGTAAGTCATGTCCTTGTCTTGTTTTCTTTTCCCTTACAAGCTGCCATTGTTGCAAGGGAATGATCAGTTGACAAGTACTAAAAAAACAATCCTGTTTTAAGATCAAACATGTAAATTATTACATCACTTCAAGAGTACATCA
Source organism: Tanacetum coccineum (assembly GCA_026074375.1). Taxonomy (NCBI): domain Eukaryota; kingdom Viridiplantae; phylum Streptophyta; class Magnoliopsida; order Asterales; family Asteraceae; genus Tanacetum; species Tanacetum coccineum. Next base: position 29,757 of record BQNB010031263.1, read on the forward strand.
ATATAAAAATAAAATAGTAAAAAAACAAACCTGTTTTCATCCCATATTTTGAAGATGTCTTTCATTTCAAACTGTTTCACTTTGGTTCCTTATGGATTATAACTTTGTCCACCATTTTGCCCTCCATACTCTCAACAGAACCACCTCTCGTTCAAAACGCCGGAAATTTTTAATCCATACTTCTTTGAACTTTCCCAAGCCACCAATTAGAAAAAGTGAAAGTCTGGAGTAATCCACTGAGGATTCTCATATCTTTCATGAACTTTTTATCGCCCTTCTCGATGATTAGTTTTCCACCTGTCAAATCTCACATGTTCTTGATATATTGACAGAATCCTTCATAGAGAGAATTTTTCTAGGTCAGGAAATTTGCCGTTTGAGTCGCTTAACATCAGCCTCATTCGGGAGCAAGTGAGAGATACTCTAAAAAAAAACCCCGCTTCACACTGTAATTCGAATAAATTAGAGCCGCTTACTTCCACCTGCAAACCCATAGTTACTTATGAACCCATTCTTGCAATTGAGCTTTTGATGTGAGACTTGAATTAACCTTGTTGTGCTTGCATCTGCCTCCTTCGAATCTCGTCTGTCCATTGTTGTTTTTTTCACACCTTAATTATGAGAAGTCCTATGTTGTGTGTATGATTTTGTTTGTGTTAACTATTTTTGATCTTGTATTTATATAGAAAATATTTTTTAATGTCTCTCATACAGTTACAACATTGAACACAAGAAGCATAATAAGGTGGTAGATTACTAAAGCGGTTTCTCTTTTCAATATTTTTGGTTGACCGTCATTTGATATACATTTCATGTGCACTATACAATATCATTAATAAAAATATTAATTAATATATAGAGAATTTTTCTTCCAACCATTTGTATACTATAAATTAATAAAATATTAATTAATATGTAAATTAATAATTATTAATTTATCGATTAATTAATAACTCTTTTAATTAATAAATTTTGGTGGTCCCAAGTGTATTATTTTATAGAGTTTCTACTGTAAGTAACAATTTAAATCACAATTAAGCAATAAGAAAGTAAATAAGCACTATTAATAAGCAAATAAGCTAATCTAAACTATTTAAGCAATTTGAAGCTAAAAATTAAAGGACAAGAAAGTATTAGAAGACTTACAGATGGCTTTAGCTAAACAGAAGCTAAGGCTCAATTAAGCTAAATCAACAGCTCTGGCTTATTGGAAATAAGCCAGTATAAGTCCTTGAGAGCCCTTCCCTTTTTGGCTCTCCTTCCATAAGTTTCAAAGTCCAAAAAGCAAAGGTAAATAGTGATTAACTGAATTTATGACTTGAGTATTATTAAGACTTATTTAAACTTCAATTTAAGATTATAGACTTAAAGAGCTGAATAAAAGCTTATGAGAGCACTAGAACTTATTAAGAGCTTAATTAGTAAAAACCATATTAAAAAGCTTAGCTTAAAACACGAATTAAACTTGAAAACTGGATTTCATTAATATAAAAATGATTACAGAGCGTTAAGAAGTAAACTTACAATATTGAAAAGACAATAAGCTGATAAAATAAGCTACCTATACTACTCTACTCCTACTCCTACATAGATCGTGTGTGTGTGATAGTGAGGGTATTTATAGGCCCAAGCTGAAGCTTCTAGTCTTCCCTTGCATCCCAAGCTCCTTCTAATCTCAGCCAATCATTCCATCAATCATTTGAGAGTCATTTTGAGCCGTTTGATCAAATTCCATCTCACACGGATTGCCAGCGTGGCAATCCGTGATTGAGACACTTGTGTTTCTTTTGAGTGTATATCCAGTGTAAAAACCCATCATCTCTTGTGCTTTTCCTCCATTTCACGTGTGCCTCCTTGATGAGATTGGTTAATGAAAAGCTTGAGTGACTAATTTAACCCTGCCATCTTGTACTACTATACTTGAATTGTCTTATTCTTGACCCCATGAATTGTCGTTTGTACCCTTCAATTTTAAGAAGCCCTTTGTTTATGACTAATGGTAACTTTGGAAGAGATGATGAACAGTGAAATGTTCTTGGCGCCATTTTATGTTTTAACTGAATTGGGGTTAAAAACGGTTTAAACTTTGGCCTTATGTCACTTTCAGTCCTTTTCTTTGATTTTTTTCATTTCAAGTTATAAACAACTTTTCGAAAATTGCAAAACTGGCCCTTGTGGTTTTATTAAAAGGGTAATGGGCTAGGGACATGGGCTTAAGGATCCGGGTAAGGCCCATTTGGGTTTTTAAGGCCCAATAAGAGGTGAAGGGCTATTTTTGGATTTCATAAGCTGATCTCGCAGCTCGTTAAGTTTCATTAGTTGCAGCTTCCGATCGATACACACGCGGTTTTGATGGTCCGAAATTTACATGCCTTAAGAGCAATTACGCTTTTTGTTCTAACTCGTCTGGTAAATCGACAAGACTTATCATTATATGAGCGATAGGGTGTGCATACGATACGGTGTTTTGAAAGGGTTCGGACTGCACCAAAAAGCATCGTCTAGTTGTCAGGGACCAGGAGGCACAGTTTTCTTTAAGTCCTTTCAAGAATACGCTTAGACCACGATTATGACACTTCAAATTGACACGCGTTTGAGGATGGTAAGCAGTATCTAAACGATGTGTGACTTCATATTTAGACATCGCTTTGGCAAATTGATCATTTGAAAAGTGGGTCCCACGATCGCTTATTATAGCTCTTGGTGTGCAATCGGGCAAAGAGGATATTAAAATTTTCACAACTACACGGAATCGTTCGTGGGAGCGTCTTTTGCTTCAACCATTTTGAATGATAGTGGTTTCTCAAGGAGTTTACCTTATTACCTTTTTGGATGGACGGAAAAGGTCCCTGTAAATCAAACCCTAAAATGTCGATGATTTCACAACTTAGAGTGTTAGCGGTTTTATGGCGCATTTGCATACAAGTTGGAGAAATTTTGCGTGTAGTTGGCAAGTATCATCAAGTGTTTGTTCATCGAATGAGCATCTCTCCGATAATATAGTGGGCAATAGAACCGGCATCAAATCTTGTTCCGAGCGGTGAGATGGCACTATGATGGGCCCGGTGGGTCCTTCATGACAAGCACTTGAGGATTTCAAGAGCTTCGTGTCTAGATACACACCTACGAATGATTTGATCCGCACAAGTACGAAAGAGGTAGGGATCATCCCAAAAATAATGTTTTACATCTTTGAAAAATTTCCTCTTCTGTTGAGTTGACATTCCTTTTATGATAAAATTCCCCGCATGGTAGTTTGCAAAATCGACAAACCATGGGGTACTTCCGTTTGATATAACTCCAAGAGTTTCTAAAGGAAAGTGTTCGTTAATGTCTTTGTTTTCCAAAACGTCTTTGTGAGGATTCTCGAGTCTTGACAAATGATCGGCGGCTAGATTTTTCACTTCCTTATTCTTTTTTGGACGAAATGGTTTTCTTGTCATGAATGGTGATATCGAATATTGTATATATGTAACACCAATCCATAAGCAACCCTTGGCTTGGCATCTTGTTTGTTCATGAGGTACTTTAAAGCAGAGTGGTCGGTATAAAGAATGCTTTTAGATAAGACAAGATATGGTCGAAACTTTTCAAAAGCATACACTAGGGAGCATTTCATTTCTACGTTGTAGTGTAATGAATTTAGAGCTATCGGTCAGCGTCTTCTAGCATAATGAACTGGTTAAAATGGCTTAGTCTTACGTTGTCAAGAACTGCAATAATCGAATAATCGCTTTACATCACACATTAAATTTGAAAGGTAGGGTCAATCCAAGGACAACTAGATCGGAGCTTCGGTAAGCTTCTCTTAAGGGTTGACGTAAGCATTGATACAAATACTGAGAAAAATACAAACGGTGTGTCTTTTTCGAGTAGGTGAGTTATTGGTCTAGAAATCTTGGAAAAGTCTTGAATGAAACGACGGTAAAATCCTGCATGACCTAAAAAACTTCTAACTCCTTTGACGGTAGTCGGATAAGGGAGTTTAGCAATCACATCGACTTTTGCGTCGTCGACCTCAATTCTGGACTCTTGATATCTTAGGACCATAAAACAATACCTTCTTTACACATGAAATGACATTTTTCCCAATTAAGGACAAGATTTGTGTCTTCACATCTTTTTAACATTCGTTCAAGATTAGAAAGACATGAATCAAAAACTCATCACAAAAACGGAAAAAACTCATAAACACCTCTCATTGTCTTCTCTATACCCCCCCCCCCCCCCCCCCCCCCCCCCCCCCCCCCCCCCCCCCCCCCCCCCCCCCCATATCGTGAAAAATCGCCATCATTACACGTTGAAAGGTTCGAGGAGCATTACATAATCAAATGGCATGGACCGATAAGCGAAAAGTGTGTCCGTTACGAGGCACGTAAAAGTTGTTTTCTCTTGATCATGAGGATCAATGGAGGATTGAAAATACCCTACGATATATCCATCTAAAGAACAATGGTATTCATGGCGCGGCTTGTCGTTTAGCATGTGTGATCCATTTGAACGGGAGAGGATAAGATCTTTTACGAGTCGCTTCGTTAAAGCTTTTTATAATCGATACATACTCTCCACTAGCTGGTAACTAGACGTGTCGAATTTATTCAATTTTCTTCATTTGCGTATGACGAGTCATTCCTTCTCTTTTTTAGGAACCAAATGATTGGACTAACCCACGGATGTAGGAGTATGGGTATATCATTCCGGCATCAAGAAGTTTAATCACATCCTTCTTAGTTGACTTCATTGAATTTTCGGGTTACACCGTCTTTGACTTTGCTCCAGATGGTTTACAATCGTCTTCCATAAACTTCGTTGAGTACAAAAAAGAGGGTCGATACCCTTGATATAGGTTATTTTCTATGCATTGGCAGGTTTGGAGTTTAAGAATATTTAATGAGTGCTTCTTTTTGATCGTTTTGTAATCCTTTGCTATGATGACCGGGTACTTATCTTTTTATTCTACAGAATGCATATTCTAGAGAGATTGGTAAGTCTTTTAATCTAATTCCGGAGGCTCTTCTCTTATTTTTTTTTATTTTTCCTATTCAAATTGAAGATTTGCCTCGGTTATTCACTTTGCTTAAGGTCCATCGAGGAAGTTATTCGGGTCATCATTTTAACATTGTTCAAGCACATATATGTCTTCCTCCAGATCACAATCATCATGATCTCTTTCCATAGACGATTGATTTGTCATAAAGAAAAGCATCGATTTCTTCCAAAGTAAATTCGGAAGTAAACGGCTCAGACGTCGAAGTGGGATTGCCACTTAAAAAATATCACTGGGAAATCCTAATAATTCCAGAACATACTCTTCACAAATTTCATCAATGATGTCAATTCGGTTTACCGATTTGTCATTCGTAGAGGAGTATTTCATGGTTTGGTCTAAATTGAAAGTGACGCTTGTTATAAACCGGAAGAGTGATTTTTCCCTTCATAAACGTCTAATTAAGGTACGACCGGTTCTCAAAAATAATCTTCCAAGTATAAGAGGTACTCGGGGATCAGCTTCGAAATCGACAACTACGAAATCGGCGGGAAAGTGGAATTTTCCAACTTTAACGTAGACGTCTTCGGCTAAACCCTTAGGGTAAGTTATGGATCGGTCTGCTAACTCTAAATACATTCGAGTCGGTGAAAGTTCGGCCAACGAAAGTTTTTTCCAAATCGAAAGGGGCATTAGATTTATGCTTGCACCCAGATCGGCCAAGGCGTAGCATATCTCCATTCCAGGGAATTCACAAGGAATAAGGAATTTACCCGGATCTCCTAACTTTTCGGGAAGCTTTTTAAGGGCAATTTGCCGGCAATTCACTCGTTCAATGGAATTTCATAATCTCGAGCAACTTTTCTTTATTCATTAACAAATCCATAATCACTAGGAAGCAAATCTCGGCGATAAATAAACATAGCTTCCGCAATACTTATATTTAATAACGCAAAATCTTGAGACATTTGAAAAATCTTTTCCTTTTGGTATGAAGCTTTTTCTCGATTCTTTTGATTGTCTCGTCTTGAAGGGTACGGAATATTTGTCTTAGGTACCGTCTTCGGAATCTCGGGTTCCGGTATCGGAGTTGATTTTGGTAAAGTCTTCGGAATCTCGGGTTCCGGAATTGGTTTAGGGATAACCGGAGGTGGGATTTGAGCGGTACTTCCTTGGAAATTATTTTGCTCCTCATCCAGTTTTTTCCTACGGTCTCTAGTATCCAACTTCCTTTTTCGGGGTGGTTTAGTTGGATTCGTGGGTCCCTCGTAGCGTACACCATTTGGGTAGTATTCGCTTTCATCTTGCCTTTCGGGTTTCGGGAATCGTTTTACTCGGTAGCGTACCCAAAGGTGAGGTTGGCTTGATAGAAACTATTAGCATGGTTGAGATTATTCTTGCAACGTGTTTTGAAAAGCTTATTTTGACTCATCAAAGCGGTTTGTTGATTCTTGATGGTAGTTGAATCTTGTTCTTTAAAAACTCTCTGTATCGAGGTGATTTGTATTACCAATATTCTAATCGTTTGATCATTAGACTTCTTGTAATTCGAAAATCATTTGAAAATTCGTTCATTGACTGATTAGGCATTTGAAACGGTTTGATTTTGAAAACCTTGGTTTTGCAAAATCGAAAGCATGATTAACTGACCTTGAAACCATTGTTTTTGAAAATTTATTCCTCGATTGAGTTATTCTTGACCTTGATTGTTTATAATTCTTTTTTGGACCTTGATTTTGCACCGGAGCCAAATCCAGTGGTGTCAGTGATTCCTAACTCGATTCGGTGGGGCTTGTTGATTATAAGTTCAGTGGTAGCACAAAATGTTTGGGTTTATCGGTAGCCGGACATTTATACACAGCTTGAGACTAACACATGTTATACAATTTTCCTGTCAACCGCCTTTACCGGTGCGGGTGTAGTAACAAACTTTTTTAGAAACACTCTCGTCTAAGGTCGAAAAGTTGATCGCAGTGTGTCAATTCGTTCTTCGTTTTGCTACAATTTCACTAGAATTAACCTTAGAGCATTTGTTTTGTTTCTCGAATAACGTGCTTTTGGATTGTTTTAATTATATTCAAATGCTTCCCTAGTGAGTCTTACTTAACAAATTACCACCTCGCAGCGGCATTTAAGGAGTCTTGTTCCGTTCTAGGTTTAAACCGTTATTTATGTATCAACTTGAGTTAACTGCGAACAATCCGTGGTGAGGGGCAAGATCTAAGCCATAACCCTTAAACGTTCCTCCGCTCACTATATGATTTATCGAATTCTTGTGATATACGAGAATTATGTTTATTAAGGTGAGTGGTTTTTGAAGGGGGGAAAATTGGTTAACGAACTTGGTAACGAGATCATCCCAAGTCAAAATTGAATTCGGGGGTTCTTTCTCATACCAAGTTTTAGCGGCTCCCTCGAGCGAATATGGGAACATACATATGCTTATTCACATCATGGGGCACATTCCTAATGTAAGGTCGATCGTAAGATTTTGAAACTATTAATATGAGCATGTGGATCTCATTTTCTAAACATGTATACGGGTTCGCTTGATCCAATTGACTGCAATATTTTGTTTGGATCTTCAAATGATCGGCATTGATTTCGGGTAAAACAATAGCCTCTCCGTATCAATTCCGGGTGGGTGGTCAATTTATGGAGTAATTCCTCCATTAGTTCGATCCGCCATCGCTGACTAGGGTTGGTCCAGGTATTGGCTAATTGTAAATTGCAGGTTACAACACAACATCAGGTTGGTTTGTTTGTGTTGTCTGACGGGGTTGGGTTTCGAGTGTGCGAACGAGTGCGCATTGCACTTAAAAAGGAATAATCTAAAATTAAAGTAAAATTTTTACACTATTTTTTTTTTGATTTTTTAATTTTTTAGCTACAACAAATTTTAATGGTTACTCGATAGTGACTTATTCCAAATATAATCAAAATAACTACTCAAGGTAGTCTTAAAAATTTCTTTTTAAGTGAGCGTTCTTGTGAGAACACAAATGGCATGTGTATTAAATCTTTGGTTCGAATTGGGGAAATTTTCAGCTTCTCCGGAAAAACCTTATTTATGTTAATATCTCAATTGAAATTATAATATGTGGTGTTCGATTACCAACTTTGTTTTATTGAATTTCTTCTTTATAAGGACAATTTTTTTTATTTTTGATTGACTTTTTTGTATATGATAGCTTTACTAGAATAGAAAAAAAAATATTTTTTACTTTTTATAAATTTATGATTTTTTTTGGATTTTGAATTTTGTTTTAACAAAAATGAAACGTTCGAGGATGAATGATCTTCTAATCTTATCAACAAACACTAAACGTGGATTCGTTAACTCTAAGCCCCGGCAATCCGGGCCCATAACACCCGAAAAATTTTGTTACGTGAGATTATATTTCCACTATATATAATATCTTCAAACAAGAGCACTTAGAAAATTTCCCTAGGAATTTGTCACTCTTTTTATATCGATATTATATATATATAATATATAGTATCTTTACCGGAAAGTATGATTTCCCGGGTCGTTTTCCCAATGATTTGAGAAATTGAAACCTCGCTTGATATTGGATATTGATTTGAATGGGTTCGAAGATTGATTGGGTTTTCTATAACTATAAATAAAACGAGCAATTAAAAACAATTAAAGCACTTAACAAATTACGGGAAACAAGTAAAAACGTGACATTAAGCATTAAACTAGATTTTATCCTAAAAAGTAATCTTAACTTTCATACACTAAGATAGGACAAAAAAAAATTTTAAGAAAAAGTAGAATATTTTTTTGATTATTTTTTAATTTATTATGAATTAAAAACTAATTTAATCTAATTAAATCTTAAAAAATAGCAAATTAAGTACTAAAAATTTGGAAAAATGATTTTTAAGCTTAGAAAAGTCTAAAATATTATAAAAGCAAAGAAAACTATTTTTAACTATTTTTATTTTTAAAATCCTATTTTTAAAATTTAAAATAAAAACTCAAAAATGAAATTTAAAATCTAAGTAGTGTAAAAATGATTTTACTGGATGTAAACCTTAAGCTATTTTTTATAAATCTAAAAACTATTTTTTTGTAATTTTCTGAAACTTTTTTCTATTTTTTATGAGTTTTCGAAAGTAAAAAACTTTAGAAAAATGATTAAAAATAAAATACTTACGAGAAAATTATGAAAAATTCAGATAAAATCCTAAAACCTAGCAGGTACAAAAGAAAAATAAGAACAAGAGAAAAGCTAAACGAATTAACCCTTGAATAAGCTGATTAAGCCACGAATTGGCTTATGGGCTAAAGGCCCAAACAAAGGGTAAAAGAAATGTGTGAACAATAGCTCACGGATGAGCTATTGTAGCACATTGGTAAACATGCATTGTATACAAGCAAGAGGCCATGGGTTCGAGGCAGGCAAACATCCTTTTTGCTAATTTTTTTATTTTTGACTTTTTAACAAAACTGAATATTGGAACTTATTAAGGACACATTTTTAAACACTTTTAATAAAGACAATATAAGCTGAAAACTAAAAATAAGCTCTAAAATAGCCTTAGAAAAATCTGTTTACAGAAACTAAGGTTTTAAAGAACAATAAGCTAGTTTTGACTTATTAGCTTGCACAAGTTTTAATATAAGCTCATTTTTCAAACCAAAAGCTGTTCTAGAATCCTTATGATGTGCATAAGCTGAAATTGATAAGCTAATTAAGCTACAAACACTTAACCCTAGCTGAATTTGAAGATCTAAAAGGAAAACTCAGGAATGAACTCATAAAGCACAAAATCTACTTAAGCTAAAAGGCTTTAAAAAGCTAATTCAGAACCCTAGCTTTTGACATCTTATTAAACTACTTAAAGGCTATAGATACAAATCAATAAAACACAACCTGCAAGCTAGAAATCAAAATTTTAAATCCAATTCTTAACTGCTACTGTTTTTTTGTCTTTTTGAGATTTTTAGTGACTCTTGAAAGCAAATTAAGCTAAGAAATTAAGCAAGAAAATGCAAAATAAAAGCTACTCTATATTAAGCTATAAGAAAACTAAAATCCTACTGAATTTAAAGGCTGAAAAACTATTTGGACAAGCTTAAATGGTAAAGAGAAAATCAGCAGTACTAACTGTTGTTAGTACTGCTAGTTCAAATGGCAAAGCCTCAAAACCAATGTGCAAGTTACCTTGAAGGTAAAAACTGCACTTGACACACTCATATAGAGTGTGTAAACACAAATTAAGCACAATCTAAGCCTTGGAAGACTTAGATCAATTTTTCACAAACAAAATTAAGGAGAAAAGGTCCCCTGGTGTAGGAACACTAAAAATAAGCTCAAACTTTTTCAATTTTAAAAACTAACTTGTGAAAACTCTTTTCCTAATGATTTTAAATGAAATCAAAGCTATCTTAAATGATTTGCACAAAAACCTTTGACTTTTTGAGGTCAAAATAACTAATGCCAAACACCCCTTAATATAAGACAGATTTTGATTAAGCTATTAAATTTAAGATCTAATGAACTAAACTTAAGTACCAGATGCTAATTAGCTACTAACTAACCCAATTAACATAAATCATCATCCATTTAAGCTAATTCTAGAATCTAAGCTTATGCTAACTAATTTTTTAGTTTTTATAGATTTTATGACATCAAAGAGATTACTAAGATCTATAATACTTAAGCTGAAAACAGATAATGAATTAGTACTAAGTAACAATTTAAATCACAATTAAGCAATAAGAAAGCAGATAAGCACTATTAATAAGCAAATAAGCTAATCTAAACTATTTAAGCAATTTGAAGCTAAAAATTAAAGGACAAGAAAGTATTAGAAGACTTACAGATGGCTTGAGCTAAACAGAAGCTAAGGCTCAATTGAGCTAAATCAACAGCTCTGGCTTATTGGAAATAAGCCAGTATAAGTCCTTGAGAGCCCTTCCCTTTTTGGCTCTCTTTCCATAAGTTTCAAAGTCCAAAAAGCAAAGGTAAATAGTGATTAACTGAATTTATGACTTGAGTATTATTAAGACTTATTTAAACTTCAATTTAAGATTATAGACTTAAAGAGCTGAATAAGAACTTATGAAAGCACTAGAACTTATTAAGAGCTTAATTAGTAAAAACCATATTAAAAAGCTTAGCTTAAAACACGAATTAAACTTGAAAACTGGATTTCATTAATATAAAAATGATTACAGAGCGTTAAGAAGTAAACTTACAATGTTGAAAAGACAATAAGCTGATAACATAAGCTACCTATACTACTCTACTTCTACTCCTACATAGATCGTGTGTGTGTGTGTGATAGTGAGGGTATTTATAGGCCCAAGCTGAAGCTTCTAGTATTCCCTTGCATCCCAAGCTCCTTCTAATCTCAGCCAATCATTCC
>BQNB010031263.1:42826-54133 GCA_026074375.1 Tanacetum coccineum
TATATACATAAACTTTAAAACCTATACCAAAAACCCTAAACTCCTTACCACCAAACCTTATACCAAAAACCCTAAACCGCTATACACTAAACTTTATACCAAAACCCCAAACCACTAACCGCTAAACCCTATACCAAAAAACCTAAACCCCCTCCCTAACCACTAAACACTATACCAAAAACCCTAAACCCCTGACTACTAAACCATATACCAAAAACCTTGAACCCCTAACCACTAAGTATAATATCACAAGTGATATATACATAAAATTTAAAATATATGCCAAAAACTCTAAACCGTTAACCATTAAACCTATACCAAAAACCTTAAACCACTAGCTACAAGGTATAATATCACAAGTGATATATACAGAAACTTTAGAATATATACCAAAAATCCTAAACCTCTAACCACTAAACCGTACACTAAAAACCTTAAACCCCTAACCACTAGGTATATTATCACAAGTGATATATATACATAAGTTTTAAAATCTATACCTAAACCCCTAACCACTAGGTATAATATCACAAGTGATATAAACATAAACTATAAAATCTATACAAAAAACCCTTAACCTCTAACCACTAAACCATATACCAAAACGCTAAACCCCTAACTACTAGGTATAATATCACAAGTGATATATACATAAACTTTAAAATTTTCATCTTTAGTCTTTTCCACTTCATCTTCTCCATTGTCGCTCCATGCTCCTCCAATAAATGCTCTTTGATCGTTGTTCTTTGGCGGCTTTGAACATTCTCCAATGAGGTGATTTGGATCACCACATCTAAAACATTTTCTTTCACTTTTACCATAACCATTATTTCTACTTCTTTGGAATGTTTTTCTATCGCCTCGTGGTTGTCTTACAAATCTTCCTCGTCTCTTGAAGAATTTCTTGAATTCCTTTACGGCCATAGCATACTCTTCGTCTTCACTATCGGAGCTTGAGCTATCTTCATCACTTACTTCCTTTTTCACCTTTAATGCAAGAGATCTACTTTGTTCTTTCTTGCCTTTGACCGTTTCGAAATCTTTCTTTATTACTTCTTCATAAACTTTCAAGTTTCCAATAAGTTCGTCAAGAGGTAAGGTTGTTAGATTCTTTGATTCTTCAATCGCCGTGACTTTCGCCCGCCATTTTGGATGTAATGCCCTAAGAAACTTCCTAACACAATTCTTGCTAGAAAAACCTTCATCAAGTGCTTTTAGACTAGTAATAATAGTGTTAAATTTAGAAAAGGCATTATCTATTGATTCCTCTTTCGGAATCGTAAATTGTTCATATTGTTGAACAAGAAGATCTATTTTGTTAGCTTTGACTTGATTATTACCTTGATGAGTGATTAATAAAGTATCCCAAATTTCTTTTGCGGTTTGACACATAAAAATTCTTTCGTATTCTTTACGTGGCAAAGCATTATAAATTACCATTTTAGCTTCATTATTTTTTGCAAGTTTCTTTTTAAGATCATCGTTTTGTTTATGAAAAGGTACAACTTCATCCTTTTTAGTTTCGGGATTATTTTGAATAGGAGGAAAATCACCATCGGTAATAACATGCCAAAGATCTAGATCTTTTGACTTCACATAAGTTTCGAATCTATTTTTCCAATAAATAAATCCATCACTTTCAAATAGTGGTGGTCTTTGCATAGATTGCCCTTCTAAATATTTTTTCGATTCCATAGATCGATTCAAGTTTTAAAATACAATTTATTTTAAAAATCTTGTTTCCCCAACCACCCCCCCCCACCCGCACCCCCACCCCCCCAACCCCCCCCCCCCCCACCCCCCCCCTCCCCCCAACCCCAACCCTAACTAACCCCACCGTCAACACACGACGCATAACACTTATTCCACACCTGACATTGTAGACTCACCGGTGATAAATTAAATAAATAATAAAATCTCCTGAATAAAGTCATAAAATGGGACAAATAGTTATGGTATTTTCACATATAATTAATAACACATGTGATAAAGTAATTATAAAATACTTGACACTAATTGTGATTATTTTTAAAAATCTAACATGTAACAAATGTTAATTTAACACTTGTGATATTATACAGTTAGTAGGATAAAAGTGATAAACACATAGTTTTTTATAGTGTTTTAATTTTATTTTTCACACAAATTATGTTTGATTATGAGTTAAGAATGAAAAAAATATTTATTATTTATGTCACAACAGGATCAATCATTTAATGATTACACAAAACTTATGCTCATCTTCATGACAACAGGTTGAGTGTTCGAACAGTAACAAATATGTTATATCACATGTGATACTTCAAGAGCGGGTTTGATGATAAAAAAAAAGTCTTACGATATTCATCAACTTATAAATAAACTATTTTGTTTGGAGGTCCAAAAATTATGTATGATAATGGTTAAAAAGATTAATGAATATGTACTTTTAAAATGCCAAAAAACAATGAAACCGTTTGGAGTTCCACACAAATATTTATACCCGTTTTACGAAAGCATGTGAAGTGTTCTAACTTACAGATTAGTGTAATATCACAAGTGATATATCAATACACAAATACTGCAACGAGAAAAAAACAAAGTTGTGTCCGAAAGTATATGAAAGTGCCCTTCTATTTAAAGATAATTAAATGCTCGTCACGATGGTGTAATTTTATAAATCTTAACATTTACTGTTTTTTGCGGTATGTGATTTTTAAAAAATAAGGATAATGTGTGTTTTAATAAAAAACACAAAGGAAAAAATGGTGGTCGATGTTTTTTTAAGGTTTAATCTTATCCATTAAGAATAAAGTTAAATTTTAAGATTAATCCTTTCAACCCAATTTTTTTTTTTTTAGGAAATTTTTTTCAAACTCAAATGAATGGTGGAGATTTGTCCCTTGATATGTGAGGAGAAACTGATATGCAAATGAACTTTTCTCTAAGTGATTACTTCTTTTTTGTTACATACTAGGTTTTTAATGTGCAAGAGGTTTTGCTATAATGAACTTAGATATTTAATGTGCATTAGGGTTTAGCGTAATGATAAATATGCCTACTAAATAGACGTACAAATAGGCCTACTCCGTTCATATATTGTGCATGGTGTATATATGACATTATGTTTCATGAACACAGTGGAACCAGTTCGATTCTGAATACAATTGGAACTTCTCAAATCTACAAGTGAGTATCATATTACTTTTTATTTGGTTTCTCAAAGGCAATGTAGTAGGATTTTGTAAGGAATCAAGACTAACTAAGTTTTAATTTTTTGATTAGGAAGCATTTGAAAAGGAAGATGGGGTGTTACACGAGAAAAACGTCTATCTCGTCGCTTATTCAGAGCGTAAGTAATTTATAGTCGATCTCATATATTCAGGTTATGTTTTATCTCTAACGGAAACTAGTTGCACTTAAGCAAAAGTCGCCTAAATGAATATCGTTTATGCTCCGGATTTTTTTTATGTTTTTGGACAGTTCTCGGGTCACCTTTATTCTTTTGACCCGTACAAAAAGTTATATGTGATCATCAATTCCATATTTTTATATCAATTTTCAATATAAATGTCGCGAACTTTATAGTGTTATAACATGCTTAGTACTCTTCGTTGATTTTGTAGTGTTTTACTTGAATTTTTTTTTCTTGTTGCAGTACAATTGGTCTATTTTCATGATATACAAGCAATTACAAGCATACCTGTGGTGGTTGCGGTAAGTTAGATAAACTTAGTTCAGTTCTAGTTACTTTAGCTTAGATTCTAAATCGTGTCTTATTGTAATACTCCGTAATAATGTTCTTAACTTCTTAACAAAAATGTTCTTGACACCTCCATTATCGAGTAATATATAGTGAAAGCTTGATTTTTATAATTATATCGTGTATATTTTTGTGTACTGATGGTCACAGATTGTATCTCCGATTCCACCTTCGGATAAGATCGTAATTAACTCTATACAAATGAAGTATGAAGAAATTCATGACATGAAGAAGATGAATTTGGAATGGGCTCCCTATGTTCCGCTAGGAAAACGGTACTCATTTTGTTTTATATATTCAATAGTTTCAAACGAAAATTTCATATTTGTATTGGTGATTACATTGATTAATATATGATTCTCTATTTTTTATAGGGGTTCTTCAGTTGAAACACTTAAATCTCAAATCTTTATACTAAGTTGCGTCAAAAATAGGTACTCGTTCAACCTCACTAAATATTCTGTTTTAATGCTGATGTATATCTGTAGTTTATGTTGCTGACTATTTGATTTTGACACAGTGATGGTTTGAGACGTATGAATCCCGATGACGTCAAAAAAATTGAATACTACTCACCATGTAAGGAAATTAGTACATACGACACGCCGGTCGACGTTTTGGTTAAATTAAATGTTGCAGCCCCTAGTTTCGCTCTTTATATAAATTGCATCATCAGAATTCGAATGGTGGAATGAACTTGGAAAGCTGTTTTTGTTTTCTGCAGACGTTTACAATCCATTCAAGGAAGACGAGATAGAAAAAGGTACTACGGTTGCTATCATGTATACAATTGAACCAAAGCACATAAATTGCTTTTTGGACCTTCTATATGGTTTATGTCGGAAAATGAGAAAGATGATAAACCAAAGAGCTAAACTCGACAAGAAAACGGTAAGTGGTTTGTGTATTTTCATTTGTTCAATAGCGCAAAAATTTACCTACCATTTGTAGTAGCTTATTACTGTAACCTTGATATCTAAAATATCATTATCCATTCATATCCTAAGTACTGACTTGTGTTGGCACTTCAGACTTATTTGTTTTTTTTATTTTTCAATCTGTTTAGGTTGTCTGGGAGTATGATTGGGAGATGGATGAGCTTGAGGTGAGCCTCCTTTTGTTTTCTAACTTTTTTTGCTTTCGACAAAAGGGTGTTTAGCGGGTCAACCCAAAAGTTACCCATTTTGACCAGTTATCCGCCCTACCCATTTTGACGTCTATCTTTTATAGGAATTCACCAAAAAGCGCATTGATAATAAGGAATTGCCTGAAGATCACAAGGATGCCTTTAAGGTAGACTTTCTCGACTAGTTGGAATATGAATTTCTAAAATTGTGTTTATTGTAGTACTCCGTAGTATTTATCAAATACTATTCTCTTTCTAATTAGGAATTTGTCAAGGAAAAGGTTCGAGAAGGAACGAGAGCTAAGCTTCAGGTAACTTTGTCGAATTAGATGTTCTTCTATACTATTTAAACACGGTGTTTCTTATTCGGCTAAATGGGTTGAGGGTCACCGAGAGTGTTTTCTTAGTCCATAGATATTCATAAAAAGTTCTTTCTTTCAAAAGTATAATGTATTACATAATATAATTCTTTTTAAAAGCTAAACTTTTCAACAAGTAGTGTTTTGGGTCAATCTGATCGGATGCAGAACGAGCTACCCAACCCGCTTGAGCAGCCCATTTTGCACCGTTAGTTGAGCTACTGGATTTTGGTTCTACTTTTGTATTTTGACATTTTGTAGGCAAGGGAAAAGCGGAAGAAAGCTCAAGAGACACTGAATCAGGAGGAAATTGCTGCATTTAAGAGCATGAGGTTTTATAAATTCTACCCCGTTGCCACACCCGATACCCCAGATATATCGAACCTCAAGGTATGATTTCCATTCATTAACAATATCCTTGTTTTACATTTTTTTTGGATGGGTGAGCTTTTCATTTTACTAGAGATAGCAAATTTGACCCGTTTAAGGATAAACATGTGAGTTTTGGATTTTTACATTGTCACTAACGGTAAAATGGGTCAAATTTGAGTAAACAGCTAAGACTCAAACGGGTTGAAAGTAACCCGAAGTGTACTAAAAATGCATGAAACTTTCTACATCGTTTTAATACAAAATTTACATTATCACTTAGAAAAATTATTTACAAATGTTATTTTAAATATTAGCTATTTTTATAACTCAAGACACCAAAAAAGAAGTGTTTGCGGTTGGCCTGACCCGACCCATTGACCTATATTAGAAAAGGTACCTATTTGACCAACTACGTTACTAAACGTTTTCATAAAAAAAACTGCTACGGATCACTGCTACCTTTACCAAACACACCCCAAGTATCAATATTTAAGGGTATTTTAGACATTTGGTTTCATTGTTGTAATTCTAACTTTCGAAGAATATTCAAGACCATATGGTAACCACATGTATTTTTTTTTGCAGTCTACATTCATAAATAGGTATTATGGTCATGCACATCAAGTACTCTGATCAACGTTGGAAAATGCAACCCCGAGCTACATAACTTGCTTGCGTTACTTCATAGATACACAAAACATATTTTGCGATGTTGGTTCATTTTGCTTTTCATTAGCAAATTAAGTTTGGTACGTTTCATTTAAGGCTTTTAGCTTAGTTGTTTCATCTGGCATAGGAAGTGTTACGGATTATTTCATGGCAACTGAACTATTTTGGAAAGTAAGCATTTGGAAGTAGGTTTATCAAGTAATGGTTCTTACTTAGATCACTAAAGCATCTGTTTATTTTTCTCATTAGGCTCAGTCCCAAGCTCTGAACACTTTAGTTTACCAAAGTAATACTTTTATTTGATGACGGAAAATAAATCAATTAGACCACCAAATGATCCTTTAAACTTTGCTTTGAAGAGACTACACATTCATCAATGGTCTTTCCGGAAAGTAAGTGAAGCAAAAAGAAAGATTGGGTCGTTTATAACTATTAGCATTAATTAAACTGATCAAGATATATAGACTCGGACTCAATAACTGTCCACCATGGTTTTAAATGAACTCCAACCGACATCATCTCCTAGACTAGAACCTCTTTGAGCCAACATACACTCGAGCTCACTTGGCCTACATGGTACCATTAGTGCACCCTCGTGGTCGAACCCATACTCCTCAGCTGCTCGTTCCAACAATCTTTGAAACGATGGATGACCAAGGTATACTAAAGGAACCACAAATCTTTTTTCTTCATCATCGTCAGCTGCAATCACGGCAAAATGCCCTTCTTTTACATCTTTCGGAACCATTTCTTGGCCCGGCCCTAAACTCGTGTGCTTCGGGGCCCATTTCTTAGCTTGTAAAAGACCCTTTTGCACTTTCTCTACAACCAACTTAAGCTTAAAAATGCCAATGTTTTTCTTGGTTAGACTTTGTCTTTTTAGCTTTCCCATTCAACCTTTTTGTATATTCTCTCTTTTTGACCAAACACTAATTTGCTAGTTTGCTCTATGTTTTGCATTCTACACCTTCACCATGTTTGCATGCTTTTATAGACTAGTAAATGAGATGACAAATCTTATCAGTTGTTTTGTGTTTGTGTGTGTATGTAACACTTGCATGTGCATGGAAATGAAGATTCAAAGACGAGTCATTGTTTATGTGTAGTCACATCTATGTTATGTCTATTAATATTTCTACAAATTTAATAACTTCTTAGGTATATCCAAATTTAAAGTATATATCCCATCAGTATTAACCCAAATTAGTGGCTACATACAGACTAATTAGGTCATGCATATTAGAATCATGACATCTACATAACTAATTCATAAAAAATCAAATCATGTAATCCTTTCTTTCCTTCGACAAATTTCAGCCAATTGTAAGTAAGCATTTTTTGCTATGTCTTTGTAAGTTAGTTTTATATATCCCTTAAGAGTCAAACTAACAATACTATATACACCACAAATAATATCTAGGGTTGTAAACGAACCGGATGGACACTGACAAAGCTTTGTTCATGTGCGTAAAAAAAAAAAAAAAAAAAAAGACTTGGGCCGGGCCAAAGAAAAAAAAAAAAAATTTTGTATGAAAGTAATATTGTGTATTTTTTTATGTAATGCGTTGTTTTTTATTTTAATGAGTTAAATTTTAGTTATATTGGGTATTTTTTTTAATAAGTAAAAAAAAAATTTTGTTCAACGGCACCAGAAAAATGATGCCAACGGATACCCTAGCAAATATAGTATCATTCAGTTTCTGATGCCGTTCAACATTTTACTGACATGACATTATTTTTTGAGAACGACACGAGCCGAACGACACCACTTTTCCCACCGCTCTTAAAGGGCACATTAAAACAACAACTTCACATGTTTTTTAATGCCACTGATTTAAGTACCTAATATTTACAGCTGTACATAACTAAACGAAAAGTAGCCCAAAGATAAGCCAAAAGAAAAGCAAAAAGCCAAAAAAAAGAGGTGTACCTACCCCACATGGGATGTAAAACGTGGAACCTACGTGTCAACTATTAGATAGACATGACACGTGGCAAATAAATAACAAAACCTGTAGTCACATAAAAAATAAGTTACGTCTATAAATATCACCTCATCTCTTTCCATAATCATTATTCAGTGTCGTCTATAAATATAAGCTCGTGCTCTTTTTGATCCAATCATCAAAATCCAATATTTCATTTCTTCCTTTTTATTCGTTTCCCTTATTATCATTTTGTCACATTTGATTAAAAAAAAAAAAACTGTTGAAAATGAAGGACACATCTGGAAATAATCCTTTGCATCTAAAATCATTGAATCATATCTCGCTTGTTTGTAAATCTGTCGAAGAATCTATTGATTTTTATACCAATGTTTTAGGGTTTGTTCCTATTAGAAGGCCTGGATCCTTTGATTTTGATGGTGCATGGTAATTTTTTTTTCTCAATTTTTACATTATTTAATGTTGAATTAAGTTACTTTGTGATCATTAAATCTGATATTTACTGTAGGTTGTTCAACTATGGTATTGGAATTCATCTCTTGCAATCTGAAAACCCTGATCATATGACAAAGAAGCTCGAAATTAATCCCAAAGATAATCATATTTCTTTTCAGGTATATTTTGTTTTTAGTAAATTTTACAACTCACTTTTAAAACTTTGTTTTTATGCTAATTATGGTGTTTTTTTTCTAGTTTATTAATGGGCAAATTAGTGCTAAACTGTGTAGTGTACTTTAAAAAATATAAACTTTTAAATTTAGAATAATGTGTGTAGTTGTGACTATTTTACCCTTTATGTTTTCAAACCTGCCTGTAAAGCGTGAAGGGTAAATTGGTCATTTTATGTCGGCAAAATACATACAATATTCCAAATTTAAAAGTTTATTGATTTTAAAAAAAAAAGTATACTACACCTTTTAGCAAAAGGCGGCAAGTCGGATACTTTTGTACTCCCTCCGTCCCATATTAAGTGTCCACAATAGAATCTTTTAAGTCTTTTTTTATCAACTTTGACCATAAATATTTTTGTTTGTGTTATATAATATTGAACGAAAATTATACCAACGAAAAATATATTCAAAACTCTATCCATTCATATATCTTGCATCAAGTATCAAATAATATAAGAAGAAATCATTAAGGTCAAAGTTGAAGAAAAAAGATTTTGAAAAAATCAAGTGGACACTTAATGTGGGACGGAGGGAGTAACTAATTTGCCCTTTATTAATGGGTCGTGTTAATCATGAGTAACTTTACCTTTCTAATTATAACTCATTTCTGCAAATCAAACTTTTTTGTTTTTTTCTTATGTATTTTTGTACATTATACTTGCCTAACTTTAGTAGCTATGTTGGAATGTAAATGTGAATAAAGTAAACTATAGGTAATATGATTCTTAGAAGAGTATTTAATGGAGTTTCCTTTCATTTCTAGGAAAGTTACTTATTAAGTTAGGTAAAAAAAAACAAAAAAGTAATTGACATGTGTAAATATTATTATTTTATATACTTGATTTTCTGACTCGACATTGCGAACCGACTAATCTCGATACGACTACCCTTTTGATACATGTCTAGATATATGAGTGAGACTAATAATCCATTCAACATTTGACATGTGTTTTGTCACTGTCTTAGTTTTCATGTTTATCTGTTATTTTCAAGTTGTTTTATTAGGGACCTTATACAATAACAACAAAAAGACTAAATCGAATTATATGATTCATACATCTTTAATATTATACCAATTTATCGCAAAACTAATAAAAATGTGATTCTCTTGCGTGGAGGCCTTGTGCGACTGCCTGCACCATTTGCGCACCTCTCCAAAACTTCTCTAATCATTTTGACACATTTCTCAACATCTGTTCATACATTTAGTCATCTCAATCATTTCTCGAAGTTCTGGAAGTTGGTATTTATACTTTTGTGTTTGTGAAAACATGCAGTGTGAGAGCATGGGAGCAGTGGAAAAGAAGCTAAAGGAAATGGGGATAACATACAAAAGACAAAGGGTAGAAGAAGGTGGAATATACGTGGATCAGTTATTCTTTCATGATCCAGATGGTTTCATGATCGAAATATGCAACTGTGATAATCTTCCAGTTATCCCTCTCGCTGGAGATATGGTTCGGTCATGTTCTCGTCTTAACTTCGACATCATTTCTCAGAAACAAATACAAACATTTGTCCAGTTGTAAACATAAACAAAGAACCAGTCCAATGTATGCATGATTGTATGGTTTCTGGTTTTGTTGTTGTTAAGCTTTATGTTTTTTAGTTATGTTTTATGTTTTGTTCTCTGTTGTTTTTATGTTTTTTTAGTTTATGGATTTTATTTGGTGGTAATCGTGTTGCCATTTTTATCTTTTGTTTTTAACTGCCTTGCAAAAGAAAGGCTTGAAAGGCCAATTAATCACTATCAACCTCGTCAATTTGTGTAAATCGGTCGAACATACTGGTCAAGCGTGCACGATGGTCAACGACGATAAATAATGGTCCGACAAAATCTTGCCGAAAATACTCGTAAATTTGTTTTATCCACTTATAGCAGTTGTTCATATATATGTTGTCTTGTTGGAATACCAGTACCTATAACTCGCTGGAAATCATTAAAAATTGCTGCCAATCCGATTAACATCGATTTATTTTGCTTAGATCGATTATAAGTTACAAAGAGGTAGACCGCCTGACTACTGACTACTAACTCGTGATTTTTGTAACTTTGATTTTTACCATTTTGAACCGTTTACTAATCAAAAACTCGATCGGCTAAATTGTCACGAATATACAACGGATTCGAACGAATATTATTACATGGAATATGTAGGACATGCATTATTTAAGTAGATTCTGATTGGGTCATGTGACTTGATTACCTAATTAAATCTAATCAAGTTGGGTGATTACTCAAATCTAATGCTTTTTTGGTATTATTTAATTACGTTATAAGATTCATTCATGCGACTACTTGAATCAGATCATATTAGTATACTCTTTTCATCTCAAAATACTCGTAATTGTTCATTGATAAAAAACACACAGTTTAGAATAACGTCTCAAAATACTTGTAATTGTACATTGACAAAAAACA
>BQNB010031264.1:0-54131 GCA_026074375.1 Tanacetum coccineum
TCGGGGTTGGTGTGACCCCGTCACAGGTGTCGTGGTGACGGCATCGAGTGTTAATCGCGACGCCGTCTCCACAGTCTGTGAAAACGAAAATTTTGTTTTTGAAAAATTTCCTGCACTTGATTCCATAAGTTAATTCCTATATAAATGGTTGTACAAAACCTGAGATTTAACAATTCAATCATATGACTCGAAATTGACGCGAATTAATCTAAACAATTTATTTAACATGTTTGAATTTGGCTCAAAAGCCGGATAAATTCCCTTACACTTATTGTTTGCAAAATACCTTTGATTGAAATTAAGACGAGGTTAAAGACAAAACAAAGCATGATTACAAGATTGGGGTTCGAACATGATAGAATAAAATGAAAAGAATAAAACACATGACACTCCTAATGTGCGATAAAAGTAAAATTGGGTTGCCTCCCAAAAAGCGATTATTTTTGTTCGAGTCATGAGCCTGACTCTACCCTTATTTAACAGATAAAGGGGAGGGTTCCCCTATACTTGAGTTCAAGTGAGGGTGATAGTAACGGTACACACCATTGTTGTGAGAAGGGGTCACATGTTGAAAAATTAGTTGTTGAATTATATGCTTCAAACGGTGTGTTTCTTTAATCCTAACATTATCTAACTCTTTTGGCCTAACGAGTAAATTAAGTCTCCTTCTAAGAAAAGAAACTTCTTTGGGTTCTAATTGCCAATCATCTTCTATCATCTCCTAATTCAAAATATCAACACATAGGGATACACTTTTTCCTAATAAACCCGGTTTAAATCCATAATGTTTCTTGGGGTCGCTAATGCATGGGTGATAATAGCAATACATATCCTTATGGTGAAAAGATGCCACATGAGGTAAAGGCGGTGTATGAATGGTCAAATGGTCTACTTCCTTCATTCTAAAACTATCCGGACTAGGTGGTTTGATGGGTGGTTCGGGGCCTCTTTCGTTTCCTAGACTTGCATCTAAGGATGGATAATTAGGTAAGGGTTGTGGTTGAGGCTCTGGTTCATCAAAAATAGGAATTTCCCTAGAACTAAGAGGAGTGTTGTGATTAAAATTCAAGCCTACTTTCTCTAGTTTTGTTTTGTTTAAAGGTTCTACCTCTATCGGGGTCCTTAAAGTCTCTTCTACTTCTCCCGGGCAAGTCACGGGCGGTGTGTATTCCTCAAATGATGGGAGTACTTGTGAGGTACTTTGTGGGTCCGAATTTTCCACCTTATCCCATGTTATACCTCTATGCATCTCAACCCAAACATTTTCATTTCCAAATAATCTTTTTGCATGAACCTTCAAATTTTCTATTTCTTGTTCGGAAATATGGTTTGGTGAGTTGTCCCATTCTTTTTGGCCTTGGGCAAAGTTTTCAATGGTTTCCCATGCTTCTTCACCACTTAATTCCCTAAGGTTCTTGTCTGCTGCAAAGTCAAGGTCCATTCGGGTATAGCCATCGACATGATCATAAAAGAATTGAGTAAGGGACCATAAATCGAGGCTATGATGAGGGACTCTTTTGATTAAGTTTTTGAAACGAGTCCACGCATCGTAGATAGGTTTATCTTAATGTTGTTGGAACACCAAGGTATATCTTTGAAATGAGAAGGTTGTGTTTCGTGGGAGGTTTTGAAAGGGTAAGGTAGGTGGTCTTTCATACATCATGATGATGAACGAAAGAGTGATTTACAAAACAAAGGGCATAAAGAAAAGATAGACTACAAGAAAGCTAACATGCAAAAATTAAATTCTTACTTGAAATGATTCAGGCAAGTAGAACTAAGCTAAACTATGATCAAAACCTAATTATTCCCCAGGCGGCAGCGCCAAAAACTTGATGTGCGGTCGTTGTAAGACTTCTACACGAGAAGTTTTACAACTCCCTAGGCAGTGCACCTAATCGTTGTAGTGTAGTATGGGCAAGACTCGGGGTTGTTTATCGTTCACTCGAGGAATAGGTTGGGAAGGCTTTATCACGGTCTAACAAAATTCTAGAGGTTGAGGGAAGATTCTTTTTGTATTTTTGTATTTTATGGAAAGCAAGTAAATCAGATAATTAGAGAGAGTAGTTTGGTTTTAAGTATTTAAACTAAATAATAATCTAAACTAATGGTGATAAGAATAAGATAAAAGATTGTGTCTATTTAATCATGTATTACTCCCTATATTGCTTCTCCTGGTGTTGTTGCCTTGTCACACTCGTGATGATTTATGTAATTATTTCCTAAAGCATGAATGAATTACATGAACCCGCCGTCTACTTAGTATGCCGCTAGAGCAACGCACATGCAAGGTAGTATGAAGACTATTACACGGCCCCTAGGAGTTTACTAAGTGCATGTGAAATACATTAAAAGTGGATCAACCATATTAGGGGGCAAGGTAGTATTGAGACTGCTACCCGGTGGTATCCTTTCTACACAATCACGTTTCCCTAGACATATCAACAGCGATACAGACAAAAGCTAATTTTTTAAGACCTAACGTGCACATCCATCACAAGAGGCAACACCACCAAGATCTACATTCTAGGTTTCATACAATCATAAATAAACACAATAATAGGTTTAGCCGAGCATGATAAGAATAAAGCAAGAACAATAAATCAAACAACACATAGACATATTGAATTATTAAGTAAACCTTACTAGATTAAAACATGAATTGGAAGAAGTACAATAGGGTTTTTAGACCCTAAAATCGTCTCCTATAGCTGCTAAACGAACTAGGGTCCGTACCATCTTTTTATTCTAAAGTTACACACTCAAAACCCTAAATTCGGGTTTGTATATATAGGAAAAACGACGCGACAGCGTCGCATTTTAGTCGTGACGCTGTCATAAAATGAATCTTTTAGATCTGCGTTTGAGTCAGTACGGGCTGACGCCGTCTTGAAATATGTGACGACGTCACGGGATGAGTTGTGATGGCGTCGTTTATGGCTTGTGACGCCGTCTCTAGGCTCTGTGAGTACAAATCTTCAAGAGTCTTGGTGTTGGTTCGTAATCTCGTCTGTTTCTTCTCTAAATGAGAAATACCTGAAAAGGAATGATTAAGTACCTATTTTAGGCATATACACACGATTTTGGGGGTTAAACGACCCTGAAAAAGTGTATAAAATGACACCTCATCACATAGTTAAGTGAATGAGTTGGCATAGTTAAGATAGAAAGAATATGCCAAAGGAATAAATAATATACCAAAGGAATAAATAACATGCCAAAGGAGTAAAGAATATACTAAAGGAATATTCATTTGCTTGGAGAGGAAGTGTGGATGTTTAGAAGGATAATTTGAATTTCAAATTCAAATATCAACATGTGGGATAAAGATTAGAAGAGTGTAAGTTGGCATGGGTTGTCATGATAGGGTATTTATTAACCTTACAATTCAAATTCAAATTTTGAATTTCAATGTTAAGATAAGGTGGTGAGTCGGATATAAGTTGGATATGAGAATGATGTGATGTGATGGTTTGGCGCCTCAGATCAAATTCAAATTTGAGTGTTGCGAATGGTGAGTTGGCAAAGTGTACAAAGGAAGTTTGATGAAGTATGTGAGTGTGTGTGTGTGTGTAATTTAAATTTTAAACTAAGGAATGTATGAGGAGAAGTGTATGGAGGAAACTTTGAGTGAGTGTGTGTGTGTCTATGTGTGTATGTGTATGCGTGTGTGATTCAATTTAAATGGATGTGTATGTCTATGTTGAGGTGAAGAAGATAATGAATAGGGATTTTGTGGTATAGAATGTTAAGATGTGATGGAAAGGAGACCATGTTAGAATGTTAGGAGACAAGAAGTACAACAAGGTACAATGTTTAAGGGAATGTGAGTTGTCATGTAGGATGATAAGATTTGGGAAAGGTTTAAGTGGTGAAGATTTAGGCTTTGTAGTTGTGAGGAAAGGTGATGAAGGTGATAATTAAAGGATTGATTATAAAGGTTTAATCATATTGCCATTAAAAGAGAAAAGAGTCAGGCAATAGTGATTAAGGAATGTATTTAAAAAATAGGAATGAATGTTTGTTGGAATGTTGGGATTGTATGGGAAGATGGGAATAATCATTTGTTGTGGGAAGAAGAGATTAACAAATGATTAGGGAATGTTTAGGTAAGAAGTGAGGTGTAGGTGATATGTGAGGAATACATATTAGAGTTTGTAAAACATTTACATAGAAAATGTAAGAAGGATCAAAGTATAATTAACCTTCAAATACCACAAACTCAAATAGTCATTAAGACTTAATCCATGATTATCAACAATGAATTTGATCACTAATTATCTTGATGCAAATAAGCTAAGTGCTTTTAATCTCAAGTAAAGTATATCTCATAATGGGAAAGGATGCATTTACGCAGTGACTTTTGACTTAGTTTGACCAATAAGGGAGTAGAACTCGTTATGAGATTAGGAACAACGTAAGTCCGGATTAAGGTCTAATGAATACTTTCATTTGATGGTATGTTGAAAGTATATTCATACTAGGTTTAGAAAAGAAGTTTCGGCCTTGGCTAGTTACGTTTGATAAAAGGAATTAGTTGGTGTTTTGTTGAAAACCAGGATGATTTGTTTTTGCTCATTTCTAAGTCTAAACCTCATTTGGAGTGTTCCTGAATGCTCAAGTATCATGTACATACCTTTATTGAAGGATCCACATGTGTCAGGTAAGAGGAAAGCCGACGAGCAAAATTCCGTAAAACAAAATTCGAGAGTGGTGCGCTGGTCACGTGCTGACGCGTGACCAGTGCGCCAGAAGCCAGTTCCCGTTTTACAGATTTTGGTTATGGTTTGTTATTTTAAGTATTGCGAATGTTTATTTGTCATCCAAACATAAAGGATATATTAGTCAATGTTTCCCCCAACAACGTAATTTTTTTCAAGATGTGTCAAATAGCTCTCTATACTTACACACACTTGATTTCTAACAAATATAATGTTACTGCGTTGCAAGGTTTAAAAACCCTTCCAAGGAACCTGCACCGCATGTAAGATGTTACAAATCCTTCTATTGGTCTCTCGAACCTATAAAGCATATCCTTGGGAGCTATGTTTTTGGAGTTTTCCGATAAGATTTATAGCATCTTACATGACATGAGTCTTAAAAAAGGTCTTAGACTTTTGAGGAGGACGTCTATGCATAAGTTCACTGAAGATAAAATACGAATGCTAAGAAAAGACGTCGTCGTTTGACGCGTAACTATTTTGCTCCACTTTTATGTCTCTCAAAAGTTAGTTGTTTAGGTATCAAAGTTCGTACAACATCATGTTTTCTATGGTTTGCTACTAGTAGAAGTAGCGGATATGAGCCACTTATTATGTCGCACACTTGATTTAACTTTATTTGTATCGTATTGATATGTAAAGGTTTAAATTATTTTGGCGAATAATATTGAATTTTTATTCTTTACTTTGTAGGCTATGAATGAGTTTGTTTAGTTGTCATATCATAAGTTATGTTTCAAATTTTGTTGTTCAAATGTGCATTAGCGTATCGTGTTCGTAACAAATGTATGTATCATTAAATTCCTTGCCGCAACGTGCGATCACGTCATTCCTCATTTACTTACACAAACTTTTGCACCAAAAACCCTCAATTAAATCACAATACATTCTTTGATCATGCCATTAAATCACTATACGTTCTTTGATCATGTCATTAAATTTGTACTCTTGTATAGTTGTATCGATTACCAAAACCTCTGTTAGGTTACCCATAACGGCGACCAAGTCATGACCGCCATCACAATGTCAACTCAACTTTCTCAATTTATAACCATCTTCATGATCAACTTGCCGTAATGGGTGACTGAGTCATGACAAACTCAACTTGTTTTTTGTTATGAATTTTATTTTCTTTAAACACTAAATTAAAATTTCATTAATAATTAAAAATAGTACATCAATAATTTAAATATAATGACATTAATAATAAAAAATGAAAAATTCATATTGTATCATATTCTGCCCAATTTAAACAACATAGAACAAAAGAACTACATTCATCCCATGAGTTTGTTTTGGTTACAAAAATAATATACTAACATATTAACCCTAACCCTATTTATATTTAACATATGCCACTCTTTTTAATTTCTCTCGGCCAACCTCAACATCACACAAATACAGTTTAACACATGATAAGTTTATAAATTTTTTAAGATATTTTTTAGTAAATGACCAACAATCGTTTCTGTAGCCATAGGGTTTGGTTTTATGTGTACAAGTGCTCTCGCAAATTAGTCTTAATATCGACCGAGTTCTTCATTTTTTAGGCATAAGACGTCTCAAGGAAGGAAAGGTGTGACGAGAGACGCGTCAATCGAAACTTACGACCAATGCATTACGCAACGTCTTAACACCACACCTAGAATAAACCATGGTCCATGCCCACCCTTCATACCCCCAGAAAATTACCATTCCACCCTCATCCATTGACCTCACTCGAGTCACACTTTCTCACCAACAACTCACTAAAAGGGCAATTCAGTCATTCACCTCTTTACAATTGTCGCACTACTAACCTAACGAGTAAAAAAAATATATCTCACTAAATTATTGTGAAATTATGAATGATTCACCTTTTCTTATTAATTGATTATTTCCATGTTATCTTATATCTTTTTACTAGGGTCGTCCTGTGAATCTCGGGTGCCCTGGGCGTTATAAGAAAATTAGGCCCTTTACGTCAACGTAACCAAAATAATCACTCATATCACAAACAAAAGATAAATTAGTATTGTTGGGGTTATTTTGGTAATGTAGATTGTGTATTATATAAATTTTTAATAGTGGTTTTTCTTTGTATTTTTTCATAAAGATAGAAGATAGAGTGTCGGGACTTATAATATATGCGCTACAAAAGTGAACTTTAACGTTAATTTTACTACTACTATTTGAAGTTGGGCTAGAAAAGGGCCCCAAATATGGGATTGAATTATTAAATTTGAGCTTTAGCTGAAAAAAAGCCCTTTAACAAAGTAATGCGTTTTGCTAGACTCTGCCCACTCGGCAGAGCTTAAGGTGTAGTTAATGCACATAAACAAAAGAGCTTATAAATTACTATATTTGAATGTGTATTTAATGCATTTTCTGGTTAATTAGGAAAATTTGTGTGTATTAAATACACCTTAACCTCTGCCCGATGGACATAGTTTAACAAAACCCCAAATTAATATATATACGGACTATCAAAGTTGGTGCCCCTCTAGAATATTGGGCCCTGGGCGACGGCCCAGCCTGCCCCTGCTAAAGACCGGCCCTGCTCTTTACCCTATAAATAGAAGTCATATTATAACCATTATTGATTATCTATACTCCCTCCGTCCTATTTTAATTATCCTCGTTACTATTTTAGTTTGTCCCAAACCTTGTCCGCATTCTTAATTAAGGTGTTTATATTTATTAAATTTACAATTTTACCTATCTCATTCATTTTTGTAATGAAACTAATTCCTACATTTATTGCATTTAATAAGATAAACTTACCATTTTAATAAATATATGTCCAGATTCATTGAATCTGTCATAAAATGAACTTTTTTTGTAAGAGGCCAATTAAAATGGGACGGAGGGAGTAATAAGAATTCCTTCTTCCTCTCATTCTTTTTTTACATCTTTCATTCTTGTATTCTTGTTTATTATTTTACAACACGTTATCAACACGATTGTTCTAAAAGATTAATTGTGCAATCTAGGCGGTAAGGAGTGATTTAACTGTTGACGGTACCACTTTTGATTTCATGACAAAGAAAGTAAGACTTCACCTATTCTACAACAATTAAAGTTCATGGATCCAATAGATTATTCTTTTGCGTAAAAGATATCAATACACTCGTAACTATTATTTTCATCATCGATAGATGAATAACGGTAGCCCATGCAGGTCTTGATATAATATTAATAGTAATATATGTATTCAAATCTTTATATATAAGGTTAATATTTTTCGTTCAAGCATAAACTTTTAATTACTTTTTTTCTCTTATAATCAAAACTCTAAAAGCATATCTACATAAGTTGAATATATGTATGATCAGAAACATATGAATGATATGTATTGTTTAAAAGTTCTAGTTTTTTTAAGTTACAGACATGATATATACTTTATTTTTCTATTAACAATCTATGACTTTATTCACTAATATATCATTTTATGATTGTCTTGAAATCTATTAGTTTTGTTTTTCGTATGATAGTGAATTTTGTTGTTAATCCTTATACTAAGGATAATATTAGCCTCCCCCATGTCCTTCATGGAGAACCTTGATGACAAAAATTCCTTTGTCAGGTCCACCTGAACTTCGTCAATGCCAAAGATCAGCATGTCATCAACATATAGACAAATGATGACTCATTTACCAAATTTATCAAATTTGCTATACACATATTTGTCAGCTTGTTTAGGTAAATAACCACTAGACAAAACCACTTCATCAAACTTTTGATGCCATTGCTTAGGTGCCTACTTCAGTCCATATAAAGACTTAATCAGTTTACACACCTTGTATACATTGCCAGGCATGATGAAGCCCTAAGGTTGGTTCATATAGACTTCCTTATCCAGTTCACCATTCAAGAATGTTGTCTTCACATCCATCTGATGAATAATCAGATTATGAATTGATGCCAAAGCAATCAGTAGTCTTATGATGTTGATACGTGCCACTAAAGCATAAGTATCAAAATAGTCTATCCCTGACTTTTGTCTAAAGCCCTGAATGACCAGTCTTGTTTTGAAATTTCTAATAGTTCCATCTACCATCAGTTTTCTTTTGAATATCTATTTGCAACCGAGTGGCTTGGAACCTGGAGGTAGATCAGCCAACACCCAAGTGTTGTTGCCCATGATGGAATCTATCTTATCATTGATTGCTTCTTTCCATAAAGCAACACCATGAGACTTCATTGCTTCATCAAATGTATTGGGGTCATCCTAAACATTAAAGCAATATGAGTGTCAATAGGAGTGTTGGTCAAAGACCTCATCCCTTGTTCCTTCAATTAAATATAATTGAAATTCAGGTCTAAAGTTCTTTGAAAACCTATTGCTTTTGCTTTTTCTAAGCTCAGGTTCAGGTTGTTGAACCACAACCCCTTTAGTGACCTTTTCAGGGACTACTAAACTACCAATGTCTTCAGTTCTACTAATTAGGGACATTTGACTTGCTATAGGGACTGATGAGAATCTATTATCATCAAAGATAACATCCCTTGATTCAAAAGCATCCCTTGATTCAATTATTGAGTTAATTGAAACTGATTCATTAGGTTCAATAACATAAAACCTAAAAGCCTTGGAATGCTCAACATATCCAACAAAGATGCATTCAATGCCTCTTTCACCTAAAGTTTTCAGGTTTGGATCAAGGAGTCTGACAACTGCACTACAACCTCAAACCCTAAGGTAGTTTAGGTTTGGTTTCCTTTTAGTCCATAGTTCATAAGGGGTTATCTTGTTCCTTTTATTAGGAACCTTATTTAACAAAAATCAAGTTGATAACATAGCTTCACCCCATAACCCTTGACTCAGTCCTAAGTAGCACAACATAGAATTAACCATTTCTTTCGGTACTCTATTTTCTCTTTCAAATATACCATTTTGTTGTGAAGTATAGGGAGAAGTCGTTTCATGGGTTATATCAACAAGCTAAAAATACAGAGTATCCATGTACTCACGTCTCCTATCAGTACTGAATCTTTTGATCAAAGACCTTTGTTGTAATTCAACTTTAGTTTTGAATACTTTAAATTTATCTAATACTTCATCCTTTAAATGTAGTAAATAAACATAACAAAACCTAGAAGCATCATCAATAAATGTCACAAAGTATTTAGTATTCCCTAACGAGGGAGTAGCATGTAAATCAAACAGATCACTATAGATCACCTCCAAAACTTCAGTTTTACGTTTTACATTTTGAAATGGTTTCTTAGTTATTTTGGTCAGCATGCAAGTCTTACACTTTTTAGTTTTCATGTCAAAAGCTGGGATTAACCCATCCTTAGACATATCTTGCATCATCTTAAAGTGGACATGGCCCAATCTAGCATGCCATAGGATTGAAGCATTTAGTTTAAAGATTGACATAAAGGTTGAACCAATATTATCATTAACAATATTGAGCTTAAACATTTGATTACTCAAATAACCAAAACCAATAAACACACCATGTTTGGATAAAACAAATTTATTAGATTCAATCACTTGTTTATAACCACAATTGTCCAAAACACTACTTGAAACCAAATTCTTCCTAATACTAGAAACATGTAAACCATTAAACATGGACACAATCTTTCCAGAACTAAATCTAAGATCTACACAACTACGTCAATGCACCAGGGTTGTTGACTTATTTCTAATATGAATAATATATCCATCATTCAGTAACTCATAGGTCTTGAACCATTATCTATCTTTATATACATGAATTGTTGCTCCTGTGTCAACCCACCACGTAACATCATCATCATGCACAAAGTATGCTTCATATTCATATGTAACATAATAAACCTGAAAAGATTTATTAAACATATTTTGACCTTTCAGTGAGTTGGAAGAACCATTCACTAAACCATTTGTGCATGAACCATTGGCCTTGTTGCCAAATTTTCTACCTTTGCAATCTTTTTTTATGTGTCTAGGTTTCTCACACTTCCAACAAGTCACTTTATACTTCTTGTTAGGATCAACTTTGGTGTCCTAATGTTTATGTTTACCCTTATTGTCATTATACCTGATGGAGTTGTTATGTTTTACCATATTGACAACTGAAGGACCATCAACATTGTTGCTTTTTGGCTTGTCACTATCCTGCACCCTGAGGGACTCCTTAATGCGCAGATAACTGCCCAACTTAACAAGAGTTAATTCCTCCTTCTTATGTTTCAAGGTGTGCTTGAAATCTTTCCAAAAAAGAGGAAGTTTGTCAGTGATACAAGAGACCTGAATAGCTTCATCCATGTTCATTTTACACGAATACCTCCTTGGAATAAAACCAAGTGCTTGTTCTTGTTTTAGGAACAAATCAAGAACCCTTAGCTTTTAAGTGTTTTTGTCTTTTGATCTACTTCATGCAGATGTTATGATCTCTATTTATAGTATAGATGACTTAAACCCTAGTCAATGGAATAAAGAGAAATTAACGGCCCATTAATCTCTTTATAATTAACCTTCAAAATAGTAGGGATTAGTGGTTACACGACCAATTAAATGCGATCATTAATGCAGTTATTACCGCCACTTGAATAGGTCAAAGCCGTTACAAGTTAGTTTAATTCATTTCAGCTAAGTCTTTCCCTCGATGTCCTTAACATTTATCAGGTAGCTCACTGAAGAGCATACACGCTGAAGGTTCAAACAAAAAGACTCACTAATGAGTTAACCAGCTAAAGATGAGTCCTCTAATTGATTACTCCCTAATGATGTCCTTCAGGTTACTACTCAAAGAGTACAAAGCTGAAGCCACCAGATTGATGATAACCATTCAGTTCAAAGTTGCACTCACTAGAGAGTGAACTCACTGAAATTTATTAGTGACTTGAATTACCTTTTACCACTATTAGAGTCAGGGTGTTCGGTGACCTATAGGAGTACACACCGTACCTCTAGTCCCATTACCCAGTATGAACTGAGCCCTCAAGTGAACTAAATTTTCCAATAATCATCCCCAAATTTAGTTCACTTCCTTTGCATGAAAATTAAACATTAAACAAAACAAGTGCATAAATGAAAATATCCTGAGGATTGAATTTTTATCTTAGTATATTACACGTTCAAATATTCAAAAATCAGGGTGTTCTAAGAATTGAACTCTTCAACCCATTTGAATACTTGAAGATAAAATACACAAAAGTTTTCAAACTCTTAAACGCTCATGATACTATACAATCCATGTGTCCATATCCAATTCATAAATGTTATAAGAGCTAAAAGTCCGCAACTTCCTAAAGCGCCAAAACTTCAACATTTAGGTGGTTCCTCTTTATTCATGCTCCTGCCAAGCACTTTTTCAAAGAAATTAAGCATTGAGAAGTAAAGACTTCAGCCTCCTTTTTAGCAGGTTCCAAACACATCCTTTGGATGATTGTAAAACACGTATGTTAGCCTTAAAATATGTCGACTTATACGGAATTACATTATTTTGTTATAGCCGTGTTGAATAAGGTCTAGATACGTTAAGCTAGATAGGTAGGCGACACAGTTAGGCTATAAATACCCTCTCCATACTTCCATTGAGGGGTGAGGATTCATAATGTAACATCTCATAAGAGTGTGTGTGTTTTTCCTTTTTTCTAACACACACACACATCTTTCCCTTTTCTCTCATTCTAATCTAATATGGCTTACTTTCTTTTTAATCCTCCTCGACCTTCGGGTCATTGTTTTAGGCTTGAATCTTATGGGTAACAATTGGCATCAAAGCCTAGGAGGAATTTGTGTTGTGGCTTTGCTTATTTTGGGATGATTCGTGGCTTATATTTAAGTTTATAGGCCACGGCTTAGTTTTGGTGTGAGCTTATTTCATCAAAAAACTTACTACTTTCTTATCTACCTTCTTTTGTGATAAGTTTATGGTACTCTTAAGCCAAAAACAACAGCTTATTTGATCTTAAAAGGTGATTTTTTTGCTTACTTTTAAAACCGTAAGTTTTAGTACCTTTTTCGATCATTCATGTTTGTTTGTTGTTGTTTTGGATCATCTACTTGTAATTTCATCATTTTTGAGCTTGTTAGAAGCTTATTCAATTATCAAACATACAAGCGGGACACACAAAAAAACCATTAATTGTTATTTATTATCAGTATTTATTTATAAAAATATTAAATAAATTATTCATCATTTTAATTAAAAAGCGTTGCGAGATAACGCGTATACTCGAGTTGAAATCCATTTTTATATTGCGTGTAATACGGTGAATACGGTTCACAAAACGATAACAGATTTTTTTATTTAATGTTTAAAAAATTTCGGAATCATTTTATAATAAATACTCATTTTGATCGATAAAATGGATTATAAAAACATGGCGAAGTTTCGGGATTTAAATCGTCGTTAGGTCGCTCAAATGGAGTCCAGAACGTTTTTATAACAACTATACCAAAATGTTACACTTTAGTACCTAAAAAAGACTATTATTAACTTGTAACATTTAATATATATATATGTATATATATATAATCTTATATATATATAACTTATATTAACTTTTATTGTTTATCTATCTCATTATCACACACAGCACTTCACCTTCCTCTCTCCCAAAATAATACGGCCACCACCTCCACCGCCGCCTCACTTCCGGTACGGAATGTTTTCGGTGAACTTTTGGCCAACCATAACAATACTCCCCACTCCGGTTACTCGATACTATACCACTCGCCCCCACGCGTCACTTCCACCACCCCATGCACCGCACCTCTACTATCACATCATCATATTTAAAACCACCATCATCCTCACCAAGAAGCAGCCCGGATTCGTTTTGGGCTCGACAGAAAAAAAACC
Source organism: Tanacetum coccineum (assembly GCA_026074375.1). NCBI lineage: Eukaryota > Viridiplantae > Streptophyta > Magnoliopsida > Asterales > Asteraceae > Tanacetum > Tanacetum coccineum. The sequence continues at coordinate 13,508 of BQNB010031264.1, forward strand.
AACCAGGGTGAGTTGGTTTGGTTTATAAAGAAAAAAGGTGTGGGTGGGTTGGTTATTGTCATATCACAAGGGGTGTTCGTTTATGTGGCAGCCGACTCCAGAGGGTGTGTTTGGTTGGGTTTGAAGAAAGGGAAAAACAACTACGACCACAAGGGGTGCGTGGGGTGTTTCAGGGAGTCTCAAACAACCAGCCATGGTTTGCGTTTGGTTTTGTTATAAAACCAACCGGGTGCGTTGGGTTTGGGTGACAAGCAACCAACTCAAGGGCGTGTTTGGTTCGGTTATATTAAACCCAACTAGGGGAGTTCGCTTTGTTTGTTTTTTAGTAGTTACGATTGGGGGGGGGGGTGGGGGGGAGAGGGAGGGGTTGGGGGGCGTTTGGGGGGAGAGGGGTTGTCGGGGGGGGGTGCGTTTGGAGGCGGAGTAGGCAGGCGGGAACAGAGGTGTCGGGTTGGGTGTTAAGACTAGGTTAGAGTGTGTTGTTCGGCTATATAAGCCCCGACAAGGGTTTGTTGGGTTGACAGCCGGGACCAGCGGGGGGTGGGTTGTCGGGTTTGGGTCGTGTGTAAAACAACCACCGAAGGGTGTGTTTGATTTCGGTAATAATCACCCGAAGGGTTGTGCTCTGGGTTTTTAGGGTTTAATGACCCAATTAGGGTGCGTTTGGTAGGCTGCCAAACAGCCGGGGGGACGAGGGATGTTTGTGTTGGCTGTCGAGACAGCCGGCTGTGTACGGGTTCGGTTGGGGAAGCGGGTATAGCCATTAAGGAGTGCGTTTCGGTTGTTGAGTTACGCACAAAGTGGTGCTTTTGGACTTAACAAGCACGTCACATAGGGTTGCGTTTGGCTTGTGACTGAAAATCCACCAAGGGGTGTTTGGGTTTAGGACAAGACATAACTTTAATTAATGCTTCTCGTGCTTAACATTTCCAGATATTGATTAAAACGCTTAAAACCGATTATATCGTATCACAATACTAGGGAGCTTCATATTAAGGAGTTTCATCTTGGTATTACGTTCTGACTGAGTTGTTGGGTTTACGATTTAAAGTGCCCTAGCTCCTCAAACGTTTACTGAATGACTTCTGAATTATGATGGCCCGAACAGTGATACAATAATTCCAAACTCTTCAATCAAACTCATAACTCTTAAACTAAAGTTCTAAAGTACAATCTTCCTAAGACTTGACATATTCTACTCAGGTTGTGTGACGTGGCTATTTACTATCATTTTACTATATCAACATTCCCCGGTTAAGATTGTGATAAGATCGTCAGCTTTCATTTCGGAATATTTATTACATCTACCTACCAGGTGAGTTCATAGCCTCGCTTTTCAATCTTTTAAATGTTTTATAAACCCGCGAGGGGGATACATGCTTGTTACAAACTCTTTTACATACTCATTTATCTTATAACAATGTGATTACTTTTCAAAGGCTTAATGAATTCATAACCCGATATTTCAATCATTTGAATACTTTATAAACCTGTGATACCTGATATAAACCATGAATGTAAGTGTTTTTCTAAATGTGTTTGACATTGCATAGATTCTTGTGTGTATTATGGCCCATTAATCTCTTTATGGAAATGATGACTAAAATAGCTTTGAGTAAGTTTGTCAGTGATACAAGAGACCTGAATAGCTTCATCCATGTTCATTTTACACGAATACCTCCTTGGAATAAAACCAAGTGCTTGTTCTTGTTTTAGGAACAAATCAAGAACACTTCGCTTCTAGGTGTTTTTGTCTTTTGATCTACTTCATGCAGATGTTATGATCTCTATTTATAGTATAGATGACTCAAACCCTAGTCAATGGAATAAAGAGAAATTAACGGCCCATTAATCTCTTTATAATTAACCTCCAAAATAGTAGGGATTAGTGGTTACACGACCAATTAAATGCTATCATTAATGCAGTTATTACCGCCACTTGAATAGGTCAAAGCGTTACAAGTTAGTTTAATTCATTTCAGCTAAGTCTTTCCCTCGATGTCCTTAACATTTATCAGGTAGCTCACTGAAGAGCATACACGCTGAAGGTTCAAACAAAAAGACTCACTGATGAGTTAACCCACTAAAGATGAGTCCTCTAATGGATTACTCCCTAATGGTGTCCTTCAGGTTACTACTAAAAGAGTACAAAGCTGAAGCCACCAGATTGATGAATACCATTCAGTTTAGAGTTGCACTCACTAGAGAGTGAACTCACTAAAATTCATCAGTGACTTGAATTACCTTTTACCACTATCAGAGTCAGGGTGTTCGGTGACCTATAGGAGTACACACCGTACCTCTAGTCTTATTACCCAGTATGAACTGAGCCCTCAAGTGCACTAAATTTTCTAATAATCCTCCCCAAATTTAGTTCACTTCCTTTGCATGAAAATTAAACATTAAACAAAACAAGTGCATAAATGAAAATATCCTGAGGATTGAATTTTTATCTTAGTACATTACACGTTCAAATATTCAAAAATTAGGGTGTTCTAAGAATTGAACTCTTCAACCTATTTGAATACCTGAAGATAAAATACACAAAAGTTTTCAAACTCTTAAATGCTCATGATACTATACAAGCCATGTGTCCATATCCAATTCATAAATGTTGTAAGAGCTAAAAGTCCATAACTTCCTAAAGCGCCAAAACTTCAACATTTAGGTGGTTCCTCTTTATTCATGCTCCTGCCAAGCACTTTTTCAAAGAAATTAAGCATTGAGAAGTAAAGACTTCAGCCTCCTTTTTAGCAGGTTCCAAACACATCCTTTGGATGATTGTAAAACACGTATGTTAGCCTTCAAATATGTCGACTTATACGGAATTACATTATTTTGTTATAGCCGTGTCGAATAAGGTCTAGATACGTTAAACTAGATAGGTAGGCGACACAGTTAGGCTATAAATACCCTCTCCATACTTCCATGGAGTGGTAAGGATTCATAATGTAACATCTCATAAGAGTGTGTGTGTTTTTCCTTTTTTCTAACACACACACACCTCTTTCCTTTTTCTCTCATTCTAATCTAATATGACTTACTTTCTTTTTAATTCTCCCCGACCTCCGAATCATTATTTTAGGCTTGAATCTTATGGGTAACAATTGGCATCAAAGCCTAGGAGGAATTTGTGTTGTGGATTTGCTTATTTTGGGATGATTCGTGGCTTATATTTAAGTATATAGGTCATGGCTTAGTTTTGGTGTGAGCTTATTTCATAAAAAAGCTTGCTACTTTCTTATCTACCTTCTTTTGTGATAAGTTTATGGTAATCTTAAGCCAAAAACAACAGCTTATTTGATCTTAAAAGGTGATTTTTTTGCTTACTTTTAAAACCGTAAGTTTTAGTACCTTTTTCGATCATTCATGTTTGTTTGTTGTTGTTTTGGATCATCTACTTGTAATTTCATCATTTTTGAGCTTATTAGAAGCTTATTCAATTATCAAACAACTTATTCGGATCAAAAAATCTGGGTTTGATCTTGAAGATTGGCGATTTGTGTAAAAATGATGAAGATGGCAAAATGTGACATGAATATGGCAAAATGTGTATGAAGAAGGCGAAATATGTCTTAGGCAAAATGTGTAATTGCCTTCATAGCGAAATGTGCAAGGCGAAATGTGTAATTAGCCTTTATAGCGATTTGTGTCACGACAAAATGTGCAAGGCGGAATGCGTCACTGTCCTTGGCGAAATGTGCAAGGCAAAATGTGTCACTGCCCTTGGCGAAATGTGCAAGGAGAAATGTGTCACTGTTCTTAGCGGTTTATGTTATTCCATATTTAGGCGATTTATGTATACAGGGGAATGTGCATGGCGATTTATGACATTTTGAGGAAAAGAAACCATGCCAAAATTTTCCAAAACCCCTACGGAATATTTTTAACATAAACACCAAAGCAAAACACAACACTTAATCATAAAATGATCATTAAAGATTCACTTAAACGACAAACGGCTAAGAATTTGGATTTTAAACGACAAGTGATCACGAGGTTTATTTAGTATCCCTTATTTGAGATTGAAGTAGGTTTGACGAAGGCGTCTACTTATTTCATCATCGAGACTTCCTTCTACTTTCTACCCCTTTTCTTCAAACCCAATCTATCAATCAATGATTTGCTTGAACGTATACAACTTATGATTAAGACTTGGATCATCTAGTTATACCCGATGTAAGGAGTTACATTATAGTACTCACAGGTTATAGCTATCACTTTAAGGAGTTACATTGTAGTGCTCAGTGTCACACGTAGATGCAGATGTGGATGTTCAAGAGGTGTGGTACTTCTAATACTTTTAATGTTGGGTATAGGGTACTTAGAGACTTAATCTTGCACCGTTCTTCAATCAACAATAGTGCAAGCTTAAGTAACAAATTTGGGGGATTTTACTTTATTTTTAAGTTTGGTATATCGGGTTTACTTCACCAAGTGGTCACAGCAATAGCCGACAGAATACAAGGTTGGTAAGTTTGCCATAGAGTATAAGGTTGAGATGTAATCTGCAACTCTCACGGGATATTATTGTGCTATTCCAAGACAATGGTACTTCACAGTCTAAGCAAAATTTTCAAAGTTCTTTAACGACATTCATAACTTTTCAATATTTGTGCTTAAGACAAGAACTTCTCGAGTATATGGACGTACACAACAATGATGCTTTCGAGGGTTCGAAACCATCATGGGGGAAAATGTGTACTTTGATGTTATTAGGTCAACTTCCAGGGGGAAGTAGTGTATACTACTTCACTTAGTATGGTTTGTGAAGTATTTTGCATACGTGAGAAGGATTGGTGCTGATTCCTTGCATGCACCCCCGAACGAATATTCACCAAGACCTAATGACAAGTAGCAGTAGTATGTGATGTGGTTTGTCTTCTACAAAATTCTGCTGTGCACGTTAATGACAAATAGAAGATTGTTCAAGCTACATCAAAGTTTTAAAATCTGCTCAAGATAGGGATGTTGGTTTGGGGGGAAGCTGATTTAGAAACTTCGCCAAAAAGGAGTCTATGAAGAAAGCTTTTTCAGACATGCTGCATGAATTGGGGGAAAGTTAATCCAACTCATGCATACTACAATGGTTCCAGAACAAGTAAAGACAATGAAGATCCAAGTTGGAATACAAGTTTCAAGACCAGGAGAACTCATAAGACATCTTCAGCTTTGAAAGTGCTTTCGAAGACTTTATTATGTTGTAATTGTACTTGATAGGAACATTGTAAGTAATTTCATATGTCCACATATTGAGGGAAGATTGTTAGCCTTAAAATATGTCGACTTATACGGAATTACATTCGTTTGTTATAGCCGTGTCGAATAAGGTCTAGATACGTTAAGCTAAATAGGTAGGCGACACAGTTAGGCTATAAATACCTCTTCCATACTTCCATGAAGAGGTGAGGATTCACAATGTAACATCTCATAAGAGTGTATGTATTTTTCCTTCTCTCTAACACACACACCTCTTTCCCTTTCTCTCATTCTAATCTAATATGACTAACTTTCTCTTTAATCCTCCCTGATCTCCGAATCATTGTTTTAGGCTTGAATATTATGGGTAACAACGTGTTTCAGTCCACTCAACGTTTAGCTTTCCACATTGAACTCAGCTACAAAGTTTCCTCAGTAAGGAGTTGGGTATCTTAGCATTCAGCGACTTTGTTGGACTTTAAACCCATCCCTTCCGTAGATTTTAAAACTAAGTCTCTAGCTAATCCCTTCATCAAGTGATCAAATAAGTTTTGTTGAGACCTCACAAACTCTATAGATACCACCCTATTCATGATAAACTAATGAATCATGATATGCCTAACACCTAAGTGTCTAGACTTCCCATTGTATATTTGGCTATAAGCTTTTGTCAATGTAGCAGCACTATCACAATGGATAGAAGGGGTGAGCATGGTTCGGTTTTGTATAAAACCAAAACCGAACCAAAAAATTCTGATTTTTGATTTTTAGAAACCATTCGGTTTCGATTTTATGTCGGTTTGGTTTTTCGGTTGTCGGTTTATTTTTGGTTTGGTCTTTCAATTTTTGGTTTCTATACGATTTATCGACCTTTGCTTTTACAAAGTCAATTTGGAATATACCATAAACCAACACCTTCAAAGCTTTAAAGAAACAATCCAAACAAGAAAAACAAAAAACACAACAATGACAATAAAAAACAAATGACCGTATAAAATCCTTAAAAATTTGTTTATGTGTTATAAAGCAACCCAATAACAACAATAAAAGCCTAATAAACACAAAAACTCCTAGAAGAGAACTTATTGTGTGTCCTAAATGGCATGTTCAAGAAGCATATGAAACAAGGAGTAGTTACTCGACATGATATAGTTAATCTAGCGGAGCATATTCATCGTCCCTTAGCTTCAATAAGAACTTATTTTTGTTCTCATGTTTATAAATATTGGTTCGGTTTATATTGGTTTTTTAATGCTAAAACCAAACCGAACAAAAAACTTTAGTTTTTTCAAAATCTAAAAACCAAACCATCGGTTTTGGTTTTTTAGGTTTCAGTTCTTCGATTTGTTTTAGTTTAGGTTCGGTTTTTCGGTTTCTTTTACACTATCACAACGGGTAGATATAGATGATATAGGTTTGGACCACAATGGAATCTTAAGGACCAGGTTCCTCAACCATTCAGTTTCTTTACCAGCAGCTGCTAAAGCCACAAATTCATATTCCATTGTTGAGTTGGTGATGCAAGTTTGCTTCTTGTATGCCCAAGAAATTGCACCTACACCAAGCAGGAATACACAGCCACCGGTAGACGAATTGTCTTTAATATTGATGATCCAGCTTGCATCAGTGTATCCTTCTAAGACTAAAGGATAACTAGTATATGTCAAACTATAATCCATAGTTTTCTTCAAATACTCCAGTACCCTCTAAATTGCTTGCCAATTCTGAGTACTAGAATTACTAGTGTACCTACTTAGTTTACCCACTTCAAAAGCAATATAAGGCCTTGTACAAGTCATGACATACATTAGGCAACCAATCACCCTAGAATACTCAAGTTGAGATACATCCTGACCATTATTGGGCATCAGCTTCTCACTTGTATACATAGGAGTACTCACTGGAGTACAATCAAAGTAATTGAATTTCTTCAGTACCTTCTTAATATAATGAGACTGAGAAATTGATATTCCATTTCTTCCATGTTAACCCTTATACCAAGGGTAAAATCAGCCTCTCCCATGTCCTTTATGGAGAACCTTGATGACAAAAATTTATTTGTCATGTCCACCTGAACTTGGTCAGTGTCAAAGATCAGCATGTCATCAACCTATAGACAAATGATGACTCCTTTACCAGATTCATCAACATTCCACAAATGCGGAGTATAAAATGTAAAGAGATAAGTGATAAGGAAATGCAAACCGACACGATGATTTATAGTGGTTCGGTCACGAAGCACCTCTTCACCTCCTCGTACTCCGAGTACCCAACCTTCGGGAGTTTCTTCACTAGTCAACAAGGTCCCTCTTAAAGCATGAGAAAACCGTACACAAAGTTGCTTATCATCAATTTTCCGACACTAAGCTAAATGATCGGAGTTTAATCTTAGCTTAGAACCAATCTTCAAACACAACTTAACGATCTTCCAATTCACGACTACTTCATAACTTCACTACATAACTTAGCTTCACACCTTGATCACAACTGCACAACTTCTTCACATCTTTACAGCTTTACAACTCTACACCTTCATAACTTCTCCTCACCACACTACTTATGTCACAACTATCTAACACTACTAGAAAGGATCGCCAAGATCCAACTACAAAACACACCATGATCACCATGATCAAGCAATTATACAAGTTTGGAATACATGGACTCGATCTATTCATTGTGAATGTCAGACATGTCACGAATGCCCTAACTAGCCTACATAACTTCGTATCTTAATGATAACAAAAAGTTCTTCTCTTGCACTTCAATGGATGGATGATTGGATCCCATTTTAAACAAACATATAATAAGTTAAGTGATTAAAGAAAATGGTTTGAAAGGAGGTTTTAGATCTGAGAAAACTTTGTGCAAAGAGGTAAGAAAAATGTTAGGGAATAGTCTAGTATTTATAGGACAAGAAGAAGAAGCGGAGTCTATGGCCGGCTCCCTTAAATAGGGTGCCAGCCCCTTTATAATTAAGGGGGCCGCCCATGTATTTAATGGGGCCGCCCCTTTCATACGCTCCTATTTTTTGTCCTATCCAGGGGAGGTGTTTACTGGACCCTTTCTAGTCGTTTTAGGTTCGAAAATTTGAAATTTAAAATATTTATTTTGAATAAAACATTTCTTATAAATACAAAAATGTTTTGTATATATTTTAAAAATGTTTGTCACATTTTATAAATGTAAGGTTTGGAAAAATAAAAAATTTCTTTGATCATTCAACAAATTAAACTTTTTTTGTTCATACCTTTAGTGATTTACGTCGGGTGCGAACTTAAATTTATTGTTGAAGAAAACTTGATACGTCTAAAGATGTTGACGAATTGATGATTAGTGATTACGAGTAACTTAAGCACTTTATGTTATGTGTTATAAGTTGTATGTTTGTCATCACCAAAACATAAAGAGAATGTATAGATTAAATATCGCAATATTTCTACCAACATATTATTCAACTCCCTATTTCTGACAATTTTTGTATCAGGGTACCCACATGCAAATGATTCGGGATAATCAATTTGATGGGCGGATTCGGTTCGATCCTCAACGACACATTGCTAATTTTCTTTAGATTAGTAACTTATTCCAATATGGTGAAAATCAAGAGGAAGCAGTTATGTTGAGGACATTTCCTTTCTTGTTATGTGAAGAATCTAAGACTTGGTTGAACAAACTTAATGAAGGAACTATTACTTCATGGAATGAATTGAGAAAAGTTTTTATAAGCCGATACTTTTCTCCCACAAAGTTTAGACGTCTCCTAAATGAAATTCAAAGCTTTAACCAAGTTGGTAACAAAACTCTCGTTGAAGCTTGGATCCTTTGAAAGAAATGCTTCGCAACATGATTATTTGGATCAATAAGCTTAAATTAATTGAGTAGATTCACCCTTGAGTATTTACCTTGAAAGCTTGACATAGGGCATCTTTCTTGAAATTCTTTAACTTTAACACTTCGTCACTTCGAGAAAGACGTTTGGTATCAGAGTGATGGAAACTTCTTTGAAATTCTTTGACTTTAATACTTCGTCACATTAAGAAAGACGTACAGTATCAGAGTAGCAGAAGTCTTGAAACATGTACTTAAGCTTTCATGATGTCTTTATATTTGTCGATCGGGTATTTATGATCAAAGGAAATTTTTATTCAACCTCACACTTTTTATAAAATGTTACATTTTATAACATTACAAAACATTTTCTACATTTAAAAGAAATGTTTTATTCAAAATAAACATTTTGAAATTCAAATTTTCAGACCTAAAACGGCAAGAAACGTTTCAGAAAATTCTCCCTACATAAAAGACAAACTGGGGAAGGCCTAGTCTTGGGCGCCCCCCTTAAATACACGGCCGACCCGCTTAAAATTAAGGGGACCACCCACCTATTTAAGGGGACCGCCCCTAGGTAGACGCTCCCCCAGTTTGTCCTATAAATACTGGATTTTTCTCTACAATTTTCTTACCTTTTGCACTCATTCTTTCTGTTCTAAAACAACCCACACATCTCATAAAAATCCTTTGATCATTTAATCATAAAACTTTATTTCCAAGTGATCCAAGCTTAATTCCTCAAGTGCAAGAGAAGAATACTTCCATCTCAAGTGGAAGAGTAATAACCTTTGTGTGTTGTTGCAATCTTATTTTATCCTTATATTACTTGTAAATCTTTTGTATATCTTGTATTTATGTGTAGTACCTGATCTTGAGATCTTTGAATATAGATAGATCGTGGTGATCTTACCAAGTAGTGTTAGTTAGTTGTGGCATAAGTAGTGTGGTGAAGTGAAGTCGTGAAGTTGTGAGGAAGTCTTGAAGTTGTGAAGAAGTTGTGAAGTTGTGAAGTCGTGAAGTTGTGTTGTGATAGATTGGTTCTAGCTAAGATTAGAACTCGACATTTAGCTTTGTGTCATAAATCGGTGTAAGCAACGTTGTGTACGGTTTTCTCCGCCATAAGAGAGCTTGTTGACATAGTGAAGAAAACTCTCGAGTTAGGTGCTCGGGGAGTGGAGTAGGGCGAAGAGGTGCTTCGTTACCGAACCACTATAAATCCTCGCGTTGTGGTTTGATTGTTCTTACTCTTATCTCTTGTCTTACATTATCTCCTCATACTATCATATCAATTGTTTAGATAAATATATTGTTCATATTGTGCAAGTGTTGAGTTCACATAAATTCAAATCTAGAATTTTTTACAAACACTTCAAAACCTTTAATTAAAAAGCGGTAAACTATTCAACCCCCTTCTAGTTTTCACAATTGGTATCAGAGCCACGCTAAACAAGATTTTTAAAATAAATTGTATTTTAAAACTTGAATCGATCTATGGAATCGGAAAAATATTTAGAAGGGCAATCTATGCAAAGACCACCACTATTTGAAAGTGATGGATTTATTTATTGGAAAAATAGATTTGAAACTTATGTGAAGTCAAAAGATCTAGATCTTGGCTTGTATTACCGTGGTGATTTTCTCTCACTTCAAATAATCCCGAAACTAAAAAGGATGAAGTTGTACCTTTTCATAAACAAAATAATGATCTTAAAAAGAAACTTGCAAAAAATAATGAAGCTAAAATGGTAATTTATAATGCTTTGCCACGTAAAGAATACGAAAGAATTTTTATGTGTCAAACCGCAAAAGAAATTTGGGATACTTTGTTAATCACACATCAAGGTAATAATCAAGTCAAAGCTAACAAAATAGATCTTCTTGTTCAACAATATGAACAATTTACGATTCCCGGAAGAGGAATCAATAGATAATGCATTTGCTAAATTTAACACTATTATTACTAGTCTAAAAGCACTTGATGAAGGTTTTTCTAGCAAGAATTGTGTTAGGAAATTTCTTAGGGCATTACATCCAAAATGGCGCGCGAAAGTCACGGCGATTGAAGAATCAAAGAATCTAACAACCTTACCTCTTGACGAACTTATTGGAAACTTGAAAGTCTATGAAGAGGTAATAAAGAAAGACTTCGAAACGGTCAAAGGCAAGAAAGAACAAAGTAGATCTCTTGCATTAAAGGTGAAAAAGGAAGTAAGTGATGAAGATAGCTCAAGCTCCGATAGTGAAGACGAAGAGTATGCTATGGCCGTAAAAGAATTCAAGAAATTCTTCAAGAGACGAGGAAGATTTGTAAGACAACCACGAGGCGATAGAAAAACATTCCAAAGAAGTAGAAATGATGGTTATGGTAAAAGTGAAAGAAAATGTTTTAGATGTGGTGATCCAAATCACCTCATTGGAGAATGTTTAAAGCCCAAAGAACAAGATAAAAGTGCATTATGGAGAGCATGGAGCGACAATCGGAAAGATGAAGTAGGAAAGACTAAAGATGAAACTTGCGTGTAGCAATGCGCCCGATGATATATGCTTAGGAGGTAACTTCGGAACCGAAGAGTGGATTGAAGATAGTGGGATGCTCAAAACACATGACGGTAATCGGAAATTGTTCTCTCATAACAAAGCATACAACGGAGGAAACGTAATCTTTGGGAGCAACTTGCGCTGTAAAATCATAGGCAAAGGTACGATTTATCAAGACTTCCTAATAATTGAAAATGTTGAGCACGTAGATAACTTAACATATAACTTGCTTAGTGTAGGTCAAATATGTGATAACAAATGCAAAGTAATATTACCGAAACTGGGTTGCAAAATAATCAAAAAGACGAAAAGTTAATAGGAAAAGGAATTACAAAAGGTGAGAATATATGTAATGATACTAGGGAATTAAACGGTATACAAAATATGATTGCAACATTGGACGAAAAACTCCACACTATGGCATTGTGAGATTCGGTAAAGCAAATATGCAATTAATTCTATCATTATCATTAGGAATTAGTTAGAATCCTACCCAAAACTAAAATACGGCTCGACTTTTTGTGATGCTTGCAAAATGGAAAACAAGCTTATACAAGTACAAGGGCTAAAAATTTAGTTTCAACAAACTAGATGCCTAGAACTACTTCGATGGATTTGTTTGTCCCATCCGCCATCGAATCTATGAGGAATGTTTTTACTTTAGTAATCGTAGATGACTATTCTCGATTCACATAGACTAGATTTTTAGCAAATAAAACCGAGGCCTTTGAAAAATTCGAAGTATTTAGTAAAATTATCCAAAACAAATTAGGATGTTCCATTGTATCAATTAGAACTGATCATGGTCGGGAATTTGATAATGAAGTACAATTCGGAAACTATTGTGATTTAAATGGGATATCTCACAATTTTTCCGCTCCTCGTACTCCACAATCAAATGGGGTAGTAGAAAGGAAAAATCGCACTCTACAATAAATGAGTAGAACCATGTTAAACGAATAATTCATTCCTTAAAATTTTTGGTGTAATGCGGTCGATACATTAACCTATATAATTAATAGAGTTTCCATTAGACGTATTTTAGGAAAAACTCTATACGAGTTGTTAAGAGGTAGGAAACTAAACCTTAACTATTTTAGAGTATTCAGAAAGTAAAATGATTTGTTCTACATACAAATGGATTACCTCACAAGTTCGACCATAAGTCAAACGAAGGTGTTTTCCTTGGATAATTCGTAAAATAGTAAAGCTTTACATAATATTAATAAACAAACAAATGAAGTTGAACGAGTTGTTGAATGTACCTTCGTTGAAACTCACTCCCCTGCCTAAAAAATCAACCATAGAATGATGATGAGCTAGTAGAAGAAGAAGCTATTGAGGTTAGTTAACATAACCCATAGGCAATTTATTCGTGAAGACATTTCACTTAGAAAATAATCAAATTGTAAATATTAAAGAATTTAAAACTCATCCCTTAGAAAACCGTTTTGGTAATCTAAAACAAGAAATCTTTAGGTCGCAAGCTAAAAACAAAAGCAATTTATTTTAGCTTTATTACGACAATAGAACCTAAAAATATAAATGAGGCATTAAAAGATGAAAATTGGGGTAATGGCAATGCAAGAGGTAACTAAACAATTTGCTTTTTTCTTTGTAACTTTTTTGTTTTTCTAGCATTTCTTGTCGATGTCTTTTTTGATTCTACAAATAGGGGGTGAAATGACATGGAAACTCACTAAATACTTGTTTAAAAAATAATTTTAATTTATATGAGTTTAAATTTTGTATTATCAAAAAGGGGGAGATTGTGATACAATATAATGCCTAAAAACATTACATAATATTTTTTAACATCTTTACGTTTTGATAATCACAATATTATAAAAACATTCAACGGGATACAAAATTAAACGTAAAAAACAAGTAATTCAGTAGTAAATTTTCTCATTTAACATAATACATCATCATAAGGTATGAATAAATAAATGCTTAATGCATTTTATGATCAAAGGAAATTTTTATTCAACCTCACACTTTTATAAAATGTTGTAAACATTTTATAAACATTACAAAACATTTTCTACAATTAAAAAAAATATTTTATTCAAAATAAACATTTTAAAATTCAAATTTTCGGACCTAAAACGGATAGAAAGTTTTAGAAATCCCCCTACACAAAAGAACAAATAGGGAAGCCTAGTCTTGGGCGGCCCCCTTAAATACATGGCCGCCCCCCTTAAAATTAAGGGGACCGCCCACCTATTTAAGGGGACCACCCCTAGGTAGACGCTCCCCCAGTTTGTCCTATAAACAATGGACTTTCCCCTATAATTTTCTTACCTTTTGCACTCATTCTTTCTGTTCTAAAACAGCCCACACATCTCATAAAAATCCTTTGATCATTTAATCTGTAAAGCTTTATTTCCAAGTGATCCAGCTAATTCCTCAAGTACAAGAGACAGAATACTTCCATCCTCATGTGATGAAGTGTTACCCTTTGTGTTGTTGTTGCATCTTTATTGATCCATATCATTAACTTTGTAAATCTTTTGTATATCTTGTATTTATGTGTATAGCTAGTCTGGCGATCCTTATGTAAGTATAGTTAAGATTGTGGTGATCTTACTCAGTAGTGTTAGTTTGTTATGGCCTATAGTAGTGTATGTGAAGTGAAGTAGTGAAGTTGTGTGGGGGGGATAAAAAGTCTTGAAGTTGTGAAGAAGTTGTGAAGTTGTGATCGTCTTGAAGTTGTGTTGTGATAGGATTGGTCTAAGCTAAGATTAGACTCGACATTTTGCTTTGTGTCGGTAAAATCGTATAAGCACGTTTTGTACCGTTTTCTCCGCCATAAGGGAGCTTGTTGACATAGTGAAGAAAACTCTCGAGTTAGGTGGCTCGGGGAGTGGAGTAGGGCGAAGAGTGTTCGTTACCGAAACCACTATTAAATCTCGCGTTGTGGTTTGATTATCTTACTCTTATCTCTTGTCATACATTATCTCATCATACATTTCATATCAATTGTTTAGATAATTATACTGGTCATATTGTGGAAAGTGTTAAAGTTCACATTAAATTCAAAACTCTTGTTTTTGTACAAACACTTCAAACCTTTAATTAAAAGCGGTAAACTATTCAACCCCCCTTCTAGTTTTCCACACACACATTTGTTGGCTTGGTTAAGTAAATAACCACTAGACAAAACTACTTCATCAAACTTTTGATGTTATTGCTTAGGTGTCTGCTTTAGTCCATATAAAGACTTAATTAGTTTACACACCTTGTTTTTATTGTCAGGCATGATGAAGCCCTGAGGTTAGTTCATATAGACTTCCTCATCCAATTAACCATTCAAGAATGCTATCTTTACATCCATCTGATGAATAATAAGATTATGAATTGATGCCAAAGCAATCAACAGTCTTATGGTACTGATACGTACCACTGAAGCATAAGTACCAAAATAGTCTATCCCTGACTTTTGTCTAAAGCCCTAAATGACCAGTCTTGCTTTGAACTTTTCAATAGTTCCATCTACCTTCAGTTTTTTTTTGAAGATCCATTTGCACCCTAGAGGTATATCAGCCAACACCCAAGTGTTGTTGCCTATGATGTCTATCTCATCATTGATTGTTTCTTTCCAGAAAGCAACATCCTGAGAATTCATTGCTTCATCAAATGTATTGGGGTCATCCTCAACATTAAATCAATATGAGTGTTGGTAAAAAACCTCACCTCTTGTTTCTTCAATTAAATATAATTGAAATTCAGGTCTAAAGTTCTTTGGAGTCCTATTTCTTTTGCTTTTTCTAAGCTCAGGTTTAGGTTGTTGAATCACAACTTCTTTAGTGACCTTTTCAGGGACCACTGAACCACTAATGTCTTCAGTTCCACTTATCAAGGACCTTTGACTTGGTCTAAGGACTCATGAGAATCTATTCTCATCAAAGATAGCATCTCTTAATTTAATTATTGAGTTAATTGAAACTGATTCATTAGGTTTAATAACATAGAACCTAAAAGCCTTGGAATGCTCAACATATCCAACAAAGATGCATTCAATGCCTCTTTCACCTAAATTTTTTAGCTTTGGATCAGGGAGTCTAACAACTTCCCTACAACCCTAAACCCTGAGGTAGTTCAGGTTTGGTTTCCTTTTAGTCCTGAGTTCATAAGGGGTTATCCTCTTCCTTTTATTAAGAACCCTATTTAATAAAAAGCAAGCTGTTAACATAGCTTCACCCCAGAACTCTTGACTCAGTCCTAAGTAGGACAACATGGAATTAACCATTTCTTTTTATACTCTATTTTTCCTTTCAGATATACCATTTTGTTGTGGAGTATAGGGAGCATTCGTTTTATGGATTATACCAACAGACTAAAAATACAGAGTATCCATGTACTCACCTCCCCTATCACTCTTGAATTTGTTGATCAAGGACCTTTGTTGTAATTTAACTTCAGTTTTGAATACTTTAAATTTATCTAATGCTCCATCCTTTGAATGTAGTAAATAAGCATAACAAAATCTAGAAGCATCATCAATAAATGTCATAAAGGATTTCTTATTCCCTAATGAGAGAGTAGCATGCAAATCACACATATCACTGTGGATCAGCTCCAAAACTTTAGTTTTACATTTTACATTTTGAAATGGTTTCTTAGTTATTTTGGTCAGCATGCAAGTCTTACACTTTTCAGTGTTCATGTCAAGAGCTGGGATTAACCCATCCTTAGACATATCTTGCATCCTCTTAAAGTGGACATGGCCTAGTCTAACATGCCATAGGATTAAATCATTCAGTTTAGAGCTTGACATAAAGGCTGAACCAATATTATCATTAACAATATTAAGCCTGAACATTGATTACTCAAATAACCAAAACCAATAAACACTCCATGTTTGGATATAACAAATTTATTAGATTCACTCACTTGTTTATAACCACAATTGTTCAAAACACTACTTGAAACCAAATTCTTCCTAATATTAGGAACATGCAAAACATTAAACAAGGAAACAATATTTCCTGAACTAAATCTAAGATCTACATAACCACGTCCATGCACCAGGGCTGTTGACTCATTTCCCATGTGAAGAATATATCCACCATTCAGTTAGGTCTTGAACCAGCATCTATCTTTACAGACATGAACTGTTGCTCCTGAGTCAAGCCACCACGCAACATCATCCTACACAAAGTATGCCTCTGATACATATGTAACATAATAAACCTGAAAAGATTTATTAAACATATTATGACCTTTCAGTGAGTTGGAAGAACCATTAACTAAACCATTTGTGCCTGAACCATTGGCCTTGTTGCCAACTTTTCCACCTTTGCAATCCTTTTTCAAGTGTCCAAGTTTCCCACACTTCCAACAAGTCACTTTAGACTTCTTGTTAGGATCAGATTTGGTGTCCTTATGTTTACGTTTACCCTTATTGTCATTGTACCTGATGGAGTTGTTATACTCTACCATATTGAACACTGAAGGACCAACAATATTGTTGCTCTTTAGCTTGTCACTATCCTGCACCTTGAGGGACTCCTCAATGTGCATATGACTACCAAACTCAACAAGAGTTAATTCCTCCTTTTTTATGTTTCAAGGTATGCTTGAAATCTTTCTAAGAAGGAGAAAGTTTGTCAGTGATACAAGAGCCCTGAATAGCCTCATCCATGTTCATTTTATGTTGTGTAAATCTTCTAAGTGTACCAATAAGTTCATTGTATTATTCCATAATTGGTCTGAATCAGTCATTTTGACAACTATGAAATTACTTACAAGGAACTTCTTACTTGATGCATCTTCAGCCATATATTTAGCCTCCAAGGAATCCCATAGTTCTTTGGAAGATATTATGATAAATATCAAATAAGGGATCAGACATACCATTAAGGATTAAACCTCTGCAAACTTAGTCCTCATTCTCCTACTTATTCCTCCTTCTTATTTGTTCCATGGTAGCATTCTCACTTGACAATAAACTATGATGTTTGTGTCATTTCCACGCCACTATCCACAAGATCCACATAGTTAAATGTCAACATCTTATACTTGATTCTTACTATAGAGCGTTATGTGTAGTCAATGCGGCAACGCGTTGGCCGGCGTTACTACAAAACATCGGCGTCCAACTTCCTGGCCCGGCCAACGCGCGTTGGGGTTTTTTTTAAAAAATTTCATTTAACCCTTTGAAACGGTTTGTTTTTAAATTTTCACCCCATAGGTCGTTAAAACCAACCATTCCTATCCTTTACAGTCGTGCCAGTTGATCCTGAAAGAAGACTTTTTCTAGAGAGAGAAAAAGTAGTGAGTATAATAATGCACCAATGTTTAGTGGGTCACGTGAGTAGTGAGGGATTAAATAAATTTATTTGTATAAAAAGTTTTTAATGAAACTCAACATTTACTTTTACTAGAAAACATCAAGCCCTTGGTGTCTTTAATTACATGTACCCAAATTTATTCTACAGTATGTAACATATTGATTGAAAAAGTTATATTTGTAGTCAGAGAAACCAATTTGCCATTAGAATACATTTTCATAGTATTGCTCCCATTATCTAAAAAATTGTCCACCTTACTATTTATGTTTGTCTCATAAAAATGTCAATTTTTTATATATAAATAGTAATTATGATTGTTTTTTCTATTTTGTCATTATAATCAAACTTGCATTAATTGCTCATTTCTAATATGTTTAATAAGTGCGAGGGCACAAATACTTTTTATCACTCAAAACTTGCATTAATTGCACATATCATAATAAGTGCCACGAAAGGAGTATTTATTTTATAAAATTAAGATAGGAAGAATATGTTTAACCGGCTTACAAAAATGCTTTCACGATTTCACTTTATGACAATTTTTTTGTAAACAAGTGACATTTAAAAGCAAATATTGACAATTACAAAATGACTGATGTTTTATTTCAAAAAATTCACGACAACATCATTGATCTATGTTATATTTAAGATTCCGAGTTTATCTTCCCATAGTAACATTTTATTTTGTTAAACAAAAATTGGGCCGCGAAAGAGTCGTCTAACTTAGTTGGGTTCCAAACCCCAAATGATTGTGTATTATTTGTTTACGACAGGCATCTTTTTACAGAGTCGCCCAGGGCATCCAAAAACTCAGGACTGGCACTAAGCAAGAAGTGCATCTTCTTCTGCAATCTCCTAAAGTCCACCTCTTCAAACTTGTCAAGCTTGACAAAGTTTGAAGCCATGTGTTTCATAGCAACAGCAGCCATTGATTATCATAAAATAATCTTCTTTGATTGTTGGTTGGATGTCAGCTCAGAATAAGGTAAAGATAATCAATGTCTAACTAATTACCAATGAAGGTTACCGGATATCACTTGAAGTCGTGTAATCACTTTCCAAAGAAGATTAAGACCATATGACTGGGTTACAAGAATACCTCCCTGGGATAAAACCAAGTGATTGTTCTTGTTTTAGGCACAAATCAAGAACCCTTCGCTTATAAGTGTTTTTGTTTTCTGTATCTCCTCCATGCAGGTGTTATGATCTCTATTTATAGTAGAGATTACTCAAACCATAGTTAATAGAATAAAGAGAAATTAACGACCCATTAATCTCTTCATAATTAGCCTCCAAAATAGTAGGGATTAGTGGTTACACAGCCAATTAAATGTGATCATTAATGTACTTATTACAGCCACTTGAACATGTCAAAGCCGTTACAAGTTAGTTTAATTCATTCCAGCTAAGTCTTTCCCTCGATGTCCTGAACATTTATCAGCTAGCTCACTGAAGAGCATACACACTGAAGGTTCAAACTAAAAAGACCCACTGATGAGTTAACCCACTGAAGATGAGTCCTCTGATGGATTACTCCCTAATGGTGTCCTTCAGCTTACTACTCAGAGAGTACAAAGCTGAAGCCACCAGACTAATGAATACCATTTAGTTTAGAGTTGCACTCACTAAACTTCATCAGCGACTTGAATTCTCTTTTACCACTATTAGAGTCAGGGTGTTCAGTGACCTATGGGAGTACACTCCATACCTCCAGTCCATTACCCGGTATAAACTGAGCCCTCAAGTGCACTAGATTTTCCAACAAATTTGTGACTATCATTAATCATAGTAGATTCGGTAACATTTAAATCAATTCTACCTATTATATTTTATATGAAGACATAATGTTCTTTTGTAGCTACATATAGAGTTTCATGTTTTATTTTATTCTTGATCTCTTAAATTCTTTTGTAGTTTACAAGAACAATATATGTTTTATTGTGACTACATAAAAAGAATCAAAATTACATTACCTCGTGTTATGTTAAAAGAAAAATAAATTAGAACCTCAAGTTCTAATATGATACAATTAATCGAATTAATAACATAACCTCATGTTATGTTATGTTAGAGAAAAAGAAAAATAGAACCTCAAGTTCTACTATGGTTTCTTCAAAAGGATAAAATAACATTAATGTTATTGTTTATATTTTGATCCTCAAGATTTACTATGATCTCATCGAGAGAATCAAAAGTTATCATAACATGATGTTATGATTATAGTTATTCATCATGAAACTCCAAGTTTACTACGATGAATACAATCAAATACAATAACCTCAAGTTATTGTTATAATTTTTATCATGATTCTTTATAAAGGACTCAAAAAATAACATAACCCCATGTTGTGTTAAGGAAAAAGAAATATTTAGAACCTCAAGTTCTAATATGATTCTTTAAAAAAGATCAATATCACAACTTCAAGTTATGATGTAAAAAAATGTTAGAACCTCAAGTTCTATTATGATTTCCTTATGAAAAACAAATAACATAACACGTTATTGTTATGTTTTTTATATAACCTCAAGTTCTATTGTTGTTAATTGTGTAATTATTCACTGCATTTTTATGTTTTGGTTTATTTATTTCTTCATCTTCTGTGTTAGTATAATCTTAACAGCCTATAAAGTATAAAAAGTTAAAGCTATAATTGTAAAAGATAGATACAATGCAATCTTTATTGAATTTATTCAAGCGTGTAAATACCATTAAAAAGAGTCCTTATATTTTAAAATATACCAATTTTATTGATATATGATAGAAATATCTCTACCTATATTAGAGGCAAGGATATGAATTAGCTTTGTTGACTGGATAATGATGATTGTACATAAAAATGCTGACTCATTATGCTGACACAAAGGGCATTTTTTGAACAAAAATCTGACTAGGCAAGGATAGTGTTAAAATGAGGGGTATTAAGGTCACTTTGTACATTCCTTGATTGTACAATTTTTCTAAATAGCTCATATACATTCAATCTAGAGTTACACTTTGCTATTAATCTCTATCAATTTTGAAATTCCATTCCATACTTATCTTCAATCTCTATATTATGACTATTGAATAAGAACATATTTAAAATTCTTCATTTACTCCAAAATTTGCGGCAACAAACCAACCCTAAATCAACCTTTCTTTATTTTTAAAATCAGCATTCACATTAACGTGTGAAGAACAAAACACCTAATTCAGATCCATATTAAGTAGAGGAAGATTCGAAGAGACTAATTTTCAAGAGTATCTTTGGTCGTCGATTATGTCAACCAGATTTGAGGTATATTAAATGTTATTTGACTTGATTGATGAAAAATGATTTTAGTTTAATTATTGCTAATTAGGCTATGGTGGGTTTTATGTCCATTTGACTGAGACAATTTTTTTTATCTCGGTTTGATTGTAATTGTTGTTATTATCTTTTGGTTTGTGACGTAGGGTGAAAGAAATTTTGACAGATTTGGAGGGTGGCTAGGTAAGAATTCTATAATGGGAAATAACTATAGGCTCCTTAAATATGCACATGTTCATCTATTATCGTCTCTACAATTTAATTTGGTCAGCTATGCATTCCAATGGGATTAGAATCCTCTAAAGTTGAGTCAAACATGATACATCATGTTCACCAATCACAAATAAGTTAAATATATACAACATTTCTTTTTAATAAAAATCAAGGCCCCACTAATTTATTTACACTCACAACAAACTTAACATGATGTATCATGTTTGACCACAACTTGAGATGATCTTTTTTCATTCCAATGCTAGATCACCATATTGCTTAATTATGCATTATAAGATGTTATTTTTCCTTTAAATGCTCATAAATGTTAGTCATGGCTTATGATATAGACTTTTGTGTTGCATATTACTTCGTATTTAATATATATTTCTTAATGGTTTAGGTCAACATTTTACCTCAATTATCTTAAACTTTTGCTTAAACACATGGCCTTGAATGTAGTTGTAAAAATGTAGGTATCATGCTCATTTGGTTTGAAAAACATCAAGAGAGGGGTTTAAGTATATATTGAGGTAAGTTAGTCAATTATTTCTATATGTGCTATTTTTGGCCTAAATCATTACGTCAATATGTGTAATTTTACTGATTATAGGCATCTTAAGCAATATCACTGACCAAAAGAGAAGGAATAGTAGCGTCGAGTAAGCCAACTCAAAGTAAAAAACAGACAAATGATTAAGTTATATATTTGATTTTTTGTCACGTATATATATTTTAACTTTTGATTTGTCACATCAATATGGGCCTTTGATTAATATAACTATTCTATATTAGGAGTAATTGTATGAGTATCGTGTTCTAAAGCAATGTTTATTTGTAAGAGATTTAGTATTTCGTATTGGCTTGGTTAGATACAATTGGATCCTTCAAGTAAGACGCTTCAAAGAATTTCATGTGGTCAAGTCATGGCTAATACCAATGTATATGGTTGTATTTTTTTCTTATTGTGATTATGCCTAAACTATATGTTTATGCATGTACACATGGATGGATGAACAAAGAAATGATGGGGGCCACCGATGAAGACAAAGAGAACAATTAAGAAACTGAACCACTAAGGTGACTTTACACATTGTTATTTATGTGAATATCTACCACTGAACATTTTATTAGAAAGAGGTGATGAGGTTTTCATTATTTCTCATTATGTGTTTGATCTTTACTAACCATAGCATGATATACGAAATCCCCTATCGTCTAGTTAATGTTGCATTTCGACCATGAAAATAAGTTATAAAACAATAACACGTGCACAACTCTCATAAATTAAAGTATATTCGTGTCATGAGTAAGAAGGTTGTTGTTTATGCTACCTTTTAATGTATCAATCTTACTAGTCTTGGTATATGATATTGTACAACTTATTGAAATATTTCATATAAATGCTATTTAGTAATTTGCTAAAATATTTCATACAGATGCTATGGAAAACATAGAGGGGGGGTGAATATATTTGCGTTTTAAAATCTTAAAACTTTTATATCAAATACTCGATCAAACTTGACGTAATATGAAAAGTACCAATTATAGTATATGACTCTATGAATAATGAAAAGCATAGAATAAGCAAGTTGTCACAACACAAGCATAAACATCAAGTCACAACACAAGCACAAGCATAAAATAAATAGAGAGCGATAAATAAAAGAGAATGCAAACCGGACACGATGATTTATAGTGGTTTGGTCACGGAGCTCCTCTCTGCCCTACTCCACTCCTTGAGTACCCAAATCGAGAGTTATTCCACTAGATCAACAAGCTCCTTTCTCGGTGGAGAAAACCTTACACAACGTCGCTTACACTTTTTCCGGTATAAAGCTAGATATCGAGTTCTAACAAAGGTAGAACCAACCTTACGTCGCTTACACTTTTTCTGGTACTAAGCTAAATACTGGGTTCTAATACACCGGGTAGAACCAACCCAAACTCGTTATGTTTTATGGCCCCACATAACAAACCTTGTGTTTTATGGCACAAACATATAAACCATCTAATACAGTGTGATGACAATAGTGTATACAATAAAGATCCAAGACATATGGGTCAATTAGATATGAATGCCTAATCCAAGTGATCTTCTATTGATAGGAAGCCTTCAAATGGATGAATATGATGAGATCTCTAATATTGTAGATCTTCATATGTATATGCTTTGTGGTGGATGGAAATGACAAGATCTCTAAAGCTTGCTTTGGTGGATCATCTTGGAAGTATGCTTACAACAAAATGAATGTTAGAGCATTATGATCATATGCAAATGAGAGTGATTAATGTGCGTGTTCCTACTGATCTAAATGAGTATGAAAACTATAGAGAATGTGTGTGTGAAAGGGATGAGAAAATGATGATATTTGGCCTTCTATTTATAGGCAAAAAATATTATTGTTCACATGAATCCGGAGGATCCCTTCCAAAAGGGATCCAACCAGTGTAATGAAAGGGATCCGACTCACGGTGTATCAAATCCGGATTTTGGAAGATTTTGTGATAAAAGATCATACAAAATCTTATACAATCTTCAAAGATTATGTCTAAATTTGGAAAGATATTTGAAGATATGGTGATGTCATGGATGATGTAAAATCATAAGCATTTTTCTTTTAAAGAAATGTGTTTAAGTAAAATGTATATATACTTAAAAGGTAAGTTACTTGTGTTTTAAAAATATGCAAAGTGCAAGTATATTTTGTTAACTTGCATAAATGAAATTTGTAAGTAATCGTTACTTGGTTACTTACAAAAATGTGTAAGTAACTTTGTTAGATTACTTAAAATAAAATGTGCAGGTTATCTATTATACTTGCTAAAAATAAAATGTAAAAGTGACGTGTTTAAAGTAAAATATGAGTCACTTGTGAGAATAAAATACGTAGTTACTTGTGTAAGTAACTTACTAAAAATGCGTAGACTCAAATGTGTAAGTAAACATTAAAGCTATAAATGAAGTTTGTTTACTCGTTCAAATAAAATACATATTTGGACGTAAACTTTAGTGTAAAAGTAACAGTGATGCATTTGTATAAAAATACTTTTAAATGTAAAATGTAAAATGAGGTTTGATCATAATGCTACATAACATATATATACGAACCTGTGTTGTAGCATATGAGGACTCGAGACGTCGAGAGGTGTTGAATGTATGTTGAGACAAATTATGATTACGAGTAACATTTTACGTTATGTATTACAAGTTACGTGTTTGTCATCAACAAAACAAACGAGATTGTGTAGATTAAATATCGTAATATTTGCACTAACATATGCTATTGGACAACGTATTGAATGTGGTGATCTTCAAGTTTTGGATCGAACGCGGAAACAAAGTGACACTATTTTAAGGTAATTTTTTTTTCACAATTACGCGTATTAGTGTTTCTCATATACTCCATTATATTCACACAAATGAACAAGTTGGATTTGTGCATGAAGATGATCATTTTATTCCATATTGAAATAAGTGACCTACTTTACCATGAATTCTAATTGTTGGCTTACATACTTTAAATTTATTGTCTAATGAATTTTAATTACATGAGCAAGGTATTCCTTATAAGCATTTTGTTAAAAGTACACTTTTAGACACTTCTTAATGGTAATCATTGTCTAATCATTAGACACTTTTAAATACTTTCTTACTGAAAGTCATCATCAGCCATTAGCATCAACGAATTCTTCTTTCAGGTTTCATTAATACTTAATGATAGAAATAAGTGGTCATATTTAAGTAAAAATTTTGGTGTACAAAAATATCACGAGGTTCATTTTTCCTACTTACAATGAAAATATGGACAACCGAATCAGGAAAATATTTTTCGAAGATGGGTATGGTAGGACTTTATGAAAATGATCAACTAAATGAAGATTGAAAGTCTGCAACCACTTATGGTATGTTTCTGCAATGATGTGAGATTTGAAAGTAGTAATTTTGATTCCAAAAACGACATTTATCAACGAATTGCTTAAGCTACGACATTTGTGTTGCTTTATTAAAAAAGTATTGTGTTTTTAAGCACCTATAAATTCTTGAATATATTTTCCTTACGCATGGCTTAAGCAATGACATTTTTGCTTTTTATTATGTAGAGTAACCGTAAAAAGAACTTCTTAAGTTTATGAGTCGCTTAATGAAGTCCATAATTAAAAATTTAGAAGCAATGGTGAAGAATCCAAGCTACTAAAAAAAATAAAGAATTCAAGCTGCAACTTATTTTTGAAAAAGTTGAAGGCAAACTCATCAGGCATCCAAAACATTTTCTTTTCGATCCGTTTGAATTAATTTTTTTAGTTATTACATAATCAATCTTCTGTTGTTGCCATTATATTTTTAGGAGGTTATCTCAATAATATATCTCCACTAATACGTTAAAAATGATGATAAGGGCTGCAACATCATATGACAAATTATATACGGTATATGTTTGGTTGTTGCTGACTATAGGAGTGTTTGTATGCAATACAAAAGGGTGTTTGGAAGTTTTTGTTGTGTAAAGGGGTGTTTGGTTGATGTTGTCTAAGTGGGTGTTTGGCTACTGCACTCTAAAGGGGTGTTTGGTTATTGGTGACTGAAGGTGTGACCACTAATGTCTGAACAATTATTTTTGGTTGCTGCTGTTTTTGGTTATCCATGAGGGTTCTTAGAACTCTACATATAGAACTTACCTATACACTTAAAGATCCTTCTTTTTTGTAGATTTTAGTTTTCAAGTACTCATCATTCATGAATTGTACTTAGTTTTTGTAATTGATATCACGAATAACAGTAATGATATTTGGCTTGTCATTTGCGGATATTATGTTTAAGGTGCGTGGTATTGTGTATTTTAGAATTATACTAATTTTTTATACAACTTAAGATATTTTCACAATTCTATGAATGTTTAGTTTCTGAAATAGGCACACAAACCACATTACGAAGGAAAAAGTTGCTTAATTACTCTATGTGATTAAAACCTATAAGAACTTTGCTGAACGATTGTATACATTGTCTTTATTGGATACAAGTAGATATATGAAGCTAGCCCGCCCATTCGGGCGGGCCATGAAACTAGTATTATTATAAGCATATACTCTTGTTTATCTAATAGTCATCTAACCTTTACTCTTGTTCCTTTCATACGTTAAAAGATTATGATTAACATACATGTTTTTTTTAGATTTGATGATATATTTAAATTTTGTTAAAATGATACGCTTGTCATTTTTATGTAGTTAAAATGTCAAACTCAAAACTTTTAAATGCGAATTTTATTGTTTTTGTCGTTTCTAAAAAAGATTATCACCTTTGAACTTTTGATGCTGAGATTCAACTTACCACTCATAATCTGGTAGAATCAATCAAAAATGAAAATAAGGCATCTTTACGAGAGTACCCACAAGAGTGGTATTC
This sequence comes from Tanacetum coccineum, assembly GCA_026074375.1. Taxonomy (NCBI): domain Eukaryota; kingdom Viridiplantae; phylum Streptophyta; class Magnoliopsida; order Asterales; family Asteraceae; genus Tanacetum; species Tanacetum coccineum. The sequence continues at coordinate 40,285 of BQNB010031264.1, forward strand.
CCGCGTCTTCTTCTTCACGGGGATCTCAAAAGGGAATACTTAACAGTGAAAGATCCATTATATTATGGCAAAATTTAAAAGATGGATTAACTCATAAAAAAAGTAATCATCTGGAAGCTCGTTATAATTGTATGCACCTCATATTGCAAAAAGTATAAAAGTGTAAGCGAGTTCAATCTCACATTTTTCAGTGTTAGATCTGAAAATTTATGATTTGAATGTTATATATGAAGAAAAAAGGATTTATAAATTTTAAAAGCCTTGAACATGCTCTATAATAGCAATATCGAGAACGTTGTTTTGAAAAGTATCATGAGTCCATTCCTTGAAATGAATGTGACGAAAAAATATGAAACTCGCTCAACTATTAGTCCATTCTTTGAAGTGAATATGATGAAATGATCAACATAAGATCTCTATTTCTTCAAGTGAATATGATGAAATGGTCAAAATAAAGATCTTCATCCCCTCATATGAATGTGATGAAATAATCAACATAAGATCTCCATTCCCTCATGTGAATGTGATGAAATGATCAACATAAAGATCTTCATTCCCTTAAGTGAATGTGATAAAATGATCAACAAAAGATGTTCATTCCCTCAAGTGAATGTGATTATATAATGATAAATTCAAAGATCACATGTCATAGTCATGAATATGGTTGAAGTAATATGAATAATGACAAACCATTAGTAGTGGCACAATAAGAACAGAGCAAATGAAAATGTGAAGCGTGTCAAAGAAATTACACACTATATTCTTAGATGTAAGAATCTAAGCTAACATATTTTGATATTTATATGAATGCTTTGTGAAAGAAATATAAAATTGTCTTGAGGAATGAAGTTCAATATTAAGGATGCATTATATTCTTTTGTATCTTCCTCGACATGCATTATACAAAGATTAGTGACAGCTAATCATTGCCCACAATATAAGTTTATGGACCATAATTCTAATATTTGTTGGCATGACCGGTTCTACCATCCCGAGTTATTAATGATGCGAAAACTATCAAAGAATAACATTATTTAATCTAATGTTGTTATCTCTCAAAAGAAGTTGATTATTAATCAACTAGATTGGGGATTCATCCCTCATTTTTCCGGAAAGAAAACAAGTGGATATTTTTTTTATTTTTGTATTAATTTTTTTACAAATCCATTGTATAAACCATTTAAAGTTTAAAATCGATGCATTGTCTAAATGGTCATCAAATCGCAACCTTAAGTTTGCATGATTAATAGCTCACTGCGAGCCTAACATTCTAGAGTAAGTATTTCATCATGAATATCCGATTAATTACTTCTTAATTTTCAATGATATTGAGAGAAAAGCTCTTTGTTGTTGTATGGGTCATATTATAATACACACAACATCATAATTAACATCATGCCAATATGTTATTATAAATCCTCCCTATTATAATTGGTTTTTGGTTATAAACCAAACATGTCCCATTTTAGTTTTTTTGTGCAAATTACTCTACCTAAATGCACATATATGGGATATAGAAGAAGGATAATTCCTTCACGAGGAGAGAAGTAGCTACAAATTTAGAATGAATTATCATATTCTATTGATCATCGAAAGAAATTTTATGAATTTATTAAAACAAAATTACAACTACTCATGCTCTAATTATACGTTGTCCCTCAAGGACACTATTTAATTATGACATGCCTCAAGCATGGTAGACAAATTATTCCAAATAAATTCCAGTATCCATGGATATACACTATCGTAAAATAAAATTTCAACTAGTCATGCTCCGATTATATGTCGTCCTTCAAGGATACTATTATAATATAACATGCCTCAAGCCTCAGACAACTAATGAGATCTCAATAAATTCTATCTTGTCTAGAATTAAATATAATCAAAACAAAACGACGTCGATAAAATTGTCTACAACAATACATCGCTTGTTATTATGCATAATGAGGATTATAAATCAATTATTATCCAAAAGTGTGCTTAACGAAATTATTTGCCAACACGAAAAGAGGCAAACTCTTGAAGATACGAAAAGTATTAGAACATGAAGTTCATACACATCAATGTGTAAAATCTATTGGATAAATATCGGTCTTTGTGCGAAACCGAAATACGAGTTCTAAAGTTATGTGTTTTAAGACATGAATTGTGGATTAATTAAATTCACAAAAGCATGAAGTTGATTATTAAAAAACATATTGTCTCGAGGTGAATGTAAACAACTTATTGAGGCAGCAATATAGAAGTATTTAATTTGCCCTAAATGAGTTATATTCGAGCTCTCATATTCCATGAAGAATCTATAATGCCTCAAGTATGTCTAGCAACTCCAGCTTCTAGAAACAATTAATAAAGTTCTCAAGAACTTTTTTGTTAAAATTAAGTGAATCCTTACATGGATCAAAATCATTTGGACACATATTATATAAATTGCTTTTGCACATGTCTCTAAAAAATATTTGGTCCTTAAGTACCATACATAAGTGCAACTAAGGCTTTGATGCCTATTTTACAATTAATATGCATAACGAGACTGTATATTTTTATTTGTATTAGTAATATATACTTTCAATCATGGTTCTAAAAGGCGCGCCATGGCGCCGCAAAGGCCTCGCAAAGGCGCGATGCGTGACCTCCACGCCACGCAATAGACCAAGGCTTGGGCTTAAGGCTTGACGTGAGACGAGGAGTGAAAAAACATGATAAGATGCGATAGAACGTGATGTGTGGAGGCTTTTTTTGAATTCAATTTCGATAAAAATCGTATTTTTATATAGAAATAAAAAAGATTACATGCAAATATAGTTTCTTGACTTTATTTCCTTATGTATGCCACTTTTTGTAAACTCAATATATTTGTAATATGATATAAATATATAAATTTATAAATATTTTTATATTTTCTGCCGCTTTAAGTTACACCTTAAAAACGCCATGACTTGCAAAGGCGTGATGCTTGGCCATGCCGCCACACCACGCCTCACGCTATTTATAACCTTGCTTCCAATCAATACATTAATATTAGGTTGGAAGATCAACTATTTTTCTCATCTTTGCAGGACTTATTCATATCACCAACAATTTGATGAACTTCATTAGAAAAGCGTTGCAACAAAAGTTTTTGAGCAACTCGTTCATAAAATGAGCACTCAACGTTTGAAGAATATATATACACCAAAGTGAGAGGGAGTATTATAAACACTACACTCTTTTTCTCTTATTCAGGATTTTTATCTCGATGGGTTTTTCTTAATAAGGTTTTTAATGAGTCAACCACAATATCAGTCCTTAAGCACCATATTGATAACATATAATAAACGGTGAATATTCAAGAGAAAGTATTGTGAAATTATGAATGATTCACCTTTCCTTATTAATATGATTATTTCCATGTTATCTTGTACTCCCTCCGTCCCTAAATAAGTGTCCACTATTGACTTTTAAAGTCTTTCTCCATCAACTTTGACCTTAAATTATTTTGATTGTGTTATATAATACTTAATGAAAATTATATCAATGAAAATATATTTAAAACCCAATCCATTCATATATTTTGCATCAAGTATTATATAACGCAAAAAGAAATAGTTAAGGTCAAAGTTTCAAAAGAATGACTTCAAAAGTCAACAATGGACACTTATTTAGGGACGGAGGGAGTACTACGTATCTCTTTACGCTATAGAGATCTCATATTATAACATTATTTAATACTCCCTTCGTCCCAAAATTATTGTCCCCCGACAAAAAACATACAGTTTAAGAAAAGTACATTTATTACTGTTTTCTCTTTCTTACTTTTTAAAGAATGACAATTTTACCTTTAGCTAATTAATTAAAGTCTTTTTTAAAGTGTGTAATAATAATTTCAAACAAAGGTAATATAGTAAACTTGATTAAAATTCCCTATCTATTTTTAGTAGTGGATAATTAAATTGAGACATAAAAAAAACATGAAAAAAAAAATAGGAACAAGGGAGTAATAAAAATTCTCTTTTTTTTCTCATTTTCTTTACATCTTTCATACTGTATTCTTGTTGCATGTTTAGAAAAAAAGAAATTAAAAAAACTTGACACGCAGAGTCAGTCCTACAGAAACAAACACACAGTAAAAACGCCTGTAAAACCCTCACTCACTCTCTCATCAAATTCCATCATCGATCATTATTTTAGGGTATTTTTTTCAATCACAAAAATTATACACATTTTCACTCAAATTAGGGTTTGTTTTTGACTAATTTTGTACCAAATTAGTACCGTTTTCTGTTCGATTTAGCACCTTTTTTTAGGTAAATAATAATGCATGTGTATAATTTTGACCGTAAATGTGCTGTTTGACTTTTTTTAGCGTTTAGTTTTGGTAGCTGAAAATGTAGGGTTTAATTTTCTCTTGTTTATTGGTGTCATTTTATACACATTTTGTTTTCTTACCAAAATTAGGGCTTGTAAATTTTTTTTTGACGAAATTAATTACTGTTGTTCGATTCTGTTTTACTATGCATGTGTTTAATTTTTTAATTTTTTTAATTTTATATAATTTGTTTTGTTGATGATTATTGTGGTTGTTTAGGTTAAAATTTGGTGCTTGTTTGAATTTGTGTTAATATAATTTATTTTAGTTATTTTTAGGAAAAAAATCAGAAATATGAGAATGATTTTATTTCATTTTTTTTATAAATTGTTACTGAAAACCATTTAAACCTTGTTTACAGTTTTGGTGCTATTTTCCCTAGTTTTTATGGTTAGAGTTATTAGTTGTTACATGCGTCGGTTTTGGGTTAAACTTAGGGACGTTTTGGAGTACGCTTATTGTGTGTTTAAGGATCTTTTTAGGAAGTCTTGATAAGCTAATTTGTGTGTGGTAGTAACACAGTAAGCCAAACACTCCGTTAGGTTGTTGTTGAAAGAGTTTTTTTTAGTGTCACAATGGCTACTGATAAATGTATCAGTGAAACATTTTGGCTTATAAACAACGAGTATTACTAAATGAAAATTGTAGCTATGTTTGTGCTACTCTCTACTATCAATTTGTATTATAATTTTGGCTGCATTCGTGCTAAGTTGCTAGCTAAGGCTTTGTTCTGTTCCGTATTTGTTTAGGGGGGGGGGAAAAAATTTTTTGGGTAGTGTTAAGTTTGCTATGTAGGTTGATTTGCCCGCATTTTGGTTTGTATATTCAACCATTTACTCACGTCTCGTCGATGCTTCTCTATTTTTACCATATCACATCTTGCTTTTTGTTCTTACTTGCATTGTAGTTATAAAAAAATTGTTACTAAAAGTAAAAACATTCAGTGATTCAAAGTTTTTCTCAAGTTTGTAAAGGATAATGGTTTTAGTTGTGATTGTTGTGTGCGAGTGACGAAATGAGGAAATGCAGAGAAAAGGAAGTTGTTATTAGTGAAGTCATGCTTGGTGTGTTTTTCTTAGTGAGTATTTTGCTTTATTTGATCGACCGTTTTGGGTTTTATAGCTTAATGTGGTTGAAGAGTCTTTTGTGGTTTGTGGGTTGAGAGCTAAGCGTCGTTGTATCACTATCAAAATGGCCGCTGAATATGTGAAAGCTTATGTTATAAACTAACAAATTTATGCTTATATGTAACAAGTATTACTTAAAATTACTTTGTAGCTATGATTTGCGATGCTCGTTGAGGATTACTGTTGCAATTTTGTATCATTCTTGCCAAGTTGCTAGCTAAGGCTGTTCTGTGTCGTGTTTGCTCTAGGATGTTTACAGTTTTTGGTGCTGTTTTTCCTTGGGGTGATGTCCTACATCTGTTTTATGCATCTGTATGCAAACATATCAACTATTTACTGTTATGATCCCACATCGGCCAAGTATGGGATTGGTTGATGGTTTATAAAGTCTAGGTGTCCCCTCCTCAAACAAGCTAGCTTTTGACTGTGAGTTCTACACTTGGACCTTATGAACCGATAAGCTAGTATGGATAGGTTCGTGTCCAATTGTTATCAGAGCTAGCCCTACCTTTCGGGTTTCCAACACACGACAAGTGCGGCCTTGGAGTGTGCTTGGCACTCAAAGAGGGTGCCAACCGTGACAACATAGCCCTTGTGCCACACGAACGCGGAGGGTGGCCTAGGGAAGTGGTTGGCTTGGAACCAAGAGGTGGATGTCAACGTGACCACAAATAGCCGTTGACCAACGTGAGGAGTTGGTTCTTCAAAGGGTGGGGTATTGTTATGATCCCACATCGGCCAAGTATGGGATTGGTTGATGGTTTATAAAGTCTAGGTGTCCCCTCCTCAAACAAGCTAGCTTTTTGAGTGAGTTCTACACTTGGACTTATGAACCGATACGAGCCTAGTATGGGATAGGTTCGTATCATTTACTTATGTATTAGCTGATGTTTCTTATATCAATACATATGACATCATGCTTTGTTGCTGTTGTTCGTTGCAGTTATAAAATTTGTGTTTGGTGGGTTGTATGTTTTTTCCGCTTTTTGTTATTAGTCTGGTAGGAGATTATCTTTATACAGAGTTCAATTATATTAAGTAGTGCACTGATTAGTATTCTCTCATATTGTTCTGTAAATTATTTGCAGATTAAACTGGATCTAATCAATTAATCAATGGAAGAAAATTCGCCGTCCACCGTTTTAGAAGGGAAGATAACGGGAGTTAGTTTTTCTTTGGCGACTACTCAAGAAATCGTAAGTTTTTTTATTTCCATTTCATCTTTCTATATATTAATAATATTTATACGTTTAGTAAGTTTCTTTTATAACTAAGTTTTGTTTTGTTGATGCTCGCACATCAAACCTTGTATAGTGTTTGTCGTCTATTAGTGATTGCCCTATTAGCCACGCGAGCCAGCTATCAAATCCATTTTTGGGACTTCCACTTGAAGTTGGAAAATGTGAAGCTTGTGGTGCAGCTGAACCTGGGAAATGCGAAGGTTAATAACATAAGTCATATTTAACTTATCTCATATAGTCAGATATATCATGGATATGTTTTTTAAAATTGTATTTGTTTTTCTCATTTCAGGCCATTTTGGGTATATTGAGTTACCAGTTCCAATATATCATCCGTCACATATCACCGAGTTAAAGCGTATTCTGAGTTTGATATGCTTAAAGTGCTTAAAGTTCAAAAATAAAAGGGTATTGATTTATCTCTTATTCTTTATGTTTTCACCTGATATTTTCCTTCTTTCATGTATGCTTAGTGAAGTTCAGGGGTTATGAAACCTTTTTGAGTTAAGATGTTCGATTTCTTGTTTTGTTTTCTCATGATGTTACAACCTTTTTGATGTGCATCTCTGTTAGCTTATTGCAATTGTTATAATCATTATCTGTTGCTAATGACATCATGGTAAACGTCGAGAAAATCATCCTGCCAAAAAACTCGAAACACGTTTAGAACAGTATATTGTCATGAGTATTGAATGCCCGTAGTGTAGGAATTTTATTAGAGTTTATCTGTTAATTCAAAGTCAAGATTGAAATAATGGGAAACGTTATTCAATGATTCACTGTCTTCTTGTGTTGCTTGATTTTATGAAGTTTATGTATTTCTTGGACAAATAGTTGCATCAGTCATGCGTGAGAAAATTCTGTTGACTATATCTATATAAGAGGGTCGTTTGCAGTGATAAATAATACTTATGTGAATACCAATTATTTCTAACTATATGTGCCATTGTATAAACTTCTTTCCTGTAGAATTATTAAACATAAGCTATGCATATTGAAACATGCCTCATTTAGTATTTACAGTTTTATGTACTCATTCACTCCATAATGCATCTGACATTTTCTTGTTATGATTTTTTGTACTTTCAGCCGCAGGCCAAGAACGTTGGTGTACTTGAACGAGCTTTTACTTCTTGTTGTGAGGTGAACATCCTATGCCAAACATTTTTAAGTCGCTAAAGAGTTAAATTTAGACAAATTTAGTTTTCAGTCTTACAAATTTTTCAAAGAGTTTGAAAAAGCATTGGCTCTTGCAAAATCTTGAATGTTAGTAGTATACATGGTGCGCTATGCAGTAGACTGTAAAAGCTTAACATGTTGTCAATTGAATGTGGGAAAAGGTTTTCTTTAGTTCTTCATTTTTCATTGTAGTGCCAAAGCTGATTAAATGTTTTGGCATAGTTTTTAGTTCAAACTTAGTGTTTTGTTATTTCCAATCTGCCATCATTACTACTAGGGACGTTAAATTTTCTTTACACGACTCCCTCTTTATTTTCAATATTGGTGGGCAGTCTAGGCATTGTCCACGCACGTGCTCAAGTTTAACAATTTTTTTTGAGATTGAAATAGTAAAACATTAGCTTAACTTTCCAGTTAATAGGCTTATAGTGATTTCTATACGCTGTTTATATCTGAATTTAACTTAATTTTCACTTGATAATCAGTAATAGTCTTAGTGAATGCTGTTTTTGTTGTGAGATGAGTGCTGTAATCGTGTTATACTTAATGTGGTTCTCTTATTTTCTGACATTTTTATGTAGGATGCTGCTCAAGTTACTGTAAATGAGGCCAAAACAGCCGATGGCGCATGTTATTTGGAGCTTAAAGTTCCATCAAGATCAAGAAGAGACGGTTGCTGGGATTTTCTTGACAGGTTATGGGTATTCCCATATTATGGTGATTGGCATTGCTCGACATTTTCTTTCCATAAGAGGTAATACATAACGAAGCTTTTTTACTATTTCCGTCCTGAATACAAGTAAATTATTCTTAAAACACCTTTCATCGATTTTTTTTTTCTTTTTCAAATCCAATTGTCAGGTGCTGATAATTCTGAAGAAAATCCCTGATGCAACCAAGAAAAAGCTAGCTGGGAGAGGGTGCTTCTTTCAGGAAGGATATATAATGCAACATCTTCCTGTCCCTCCAAATTGTTTATCGACTCCAGATGTCTCTGATGGCATCAGCGTCATGTCTTCAGTTAGTTCATTTCTCAAATTAACTATATATTAATATGCACCAATAACTTCTAAAAAGTCCGGTGGTCGTAAACCAAAAACATTGCTAGTTGCGTAAATTTAGGTATTGGTGTGTACAACCCGTTTCATCTGCCTGACATAAATTTTTCTATAATAATGCTTTACAGGATATCTCAATGACGATGCTTAAAAAAGTGTTGAGGCAAGTGGAAATTATCAAGAGTTCAAGGTCTGGGAAACCAAATTTTGAGTCTCTAGAGGTTGAAGTACATGATCTGCAAGCTGCTGTGGCCCAATATCTTCAATCTAGGGGTGCTAAGGTACTTTATTTCTTGCATATCTTTTTGTATATTATTAAATTAATAATATATTTATAACTAGATTATTAACTGTGTTTCACCCTGATACCTTTACATCAAATCTGAAATAATGGACAAGATTTTTAAGTAGTCACTAATCACGTATAATGATTAATGCTGTTAATTATATATATTTTATAATAATCTATCACATTAGAAACATCAATCTGTCGCAAAAAAGTAATTTAGAAATCAGCTATGAGTGGCTAGCTAGCAACAACTTATTCAATATTATATAACGAAGTCTATACATACTACTGAAACAGTAACATCTGTTCCAAATTCTGCAACTTGTCAACCAACTAGCCTATCCAATTCACAATTTGGACGTGTCACCCAATGCTTAGACAACATATTACTAACATGATGATATTAAACACATAAATACAAACACACTCTATTCTGTGGCTTATCTCTACTCTAAATTCTGGTAGACTTCCCCCGATAGAAATACAAGATTTGGGATTGCTAAAGAACAGTCTGATTCATCATCTACAAAAGCTTGGCTTGAAAAAATGAAGACCCTCTTCATCAGCAAGGGCTCTGGGTTTTCATCAAGGAGTGTTATCACGGGTGACCCATATAAAGGGGTGGGTGAAATTGGAATTCCGTTTGAGATCGCACAGAGGATAACTTTTGAGGAAAGGGTCACCGAGCATAACATGAAGTTTCTTCAAAAGCTAGTAGACGATAAATTATGCCTGACTTATAGGGATGGTCAATCAACGTATTCTTTGAGGGAAGGATCTAAAGGCCACACGTTGCTTAAGCCGGGGCAGGTTGTACATAGAAAGATCCAGGAAGGTGATGTAATTTTTATAAATAGACCACCAACTACCCACAAGCATTCTTTGCAAGCCTTATCGGTGTACATACATGATGACCACACCTTTAAGATTAACCCGGTCATCTGTGGTCCACTGAGTGCTGATTTTGACGGAGACTGTATACACATATTCTATCCTCAGTCTCCTGATGCTAAAGCTGAGGTGTTGGAGTTATTTGCTGTTGAGAAGCAACTCCTAAGCTCACATAGTGGGCACTTCAACCTCCAGCTTGGAACCGATTCCGTGTTGTCACTCAAAACCTTATTCAACAAGTTTTTCTTCACCAAAGCTGAAGTTCAGCAACTTTCTCTATATACCTCAAGTTCTTTGCCGAAACCCTCCTTGTTAAAGGTCCATGATTCTGGCCCGGTGTGGACTGTTTTAGAACTGCTTGAAACTTCCCTTCCGCGCGGGTTTGATTGTAATGGAGACAAATTCGTGATACGTGATAGTAAGATCTTGAGATTCGACTACAGTAGGGAATCAATTCAGTCTATCATCAATGAGATAATTAGCTCCATTTTTTTCACTAAGGGGCCTAAGGAAGTACTTCAGCTTTTCAACTCCTTACAGCCTTTACTAATGGAGAATCTGTCTAAGGAGGGATTCAATATTAGTCTAGAAGATTTTATCATCCCTAATCATGTTTTGAATAATGTTGACCTTGAACTAGAAGAGCTATCATCCTTGTTGCGTCATTTAAGGAAAAATTACAACGAGGTGATAGCGTTAGAAGTTGATAAACGTCTCCGGCTTGTGAAAAATCCAATTTCGGATTTCATCTTGAGATATTCCAGCATGGGAAATCTCATTGATGTTAAAAGTGACTCTGCTGTCACTAAGATAGTTCAGCAAATCGGATTTCTGGGATTGCAAATTTTGGAAAAGGGAAGATTGTATTCTAGAACTTTGGCTGAAGATTTGTCTTCTCATTTTATTGGCAAATATCCATTTCCGGACGATTACCCCTACCAGGAATTTGGTCTCGTTAGAAGTGGTCTTTTTCACGGATTGGACCCATACCAAGAAATGGTTCACTCGATTTCTAATAGGGAACAAATGGTTAGGTCTTCTAGAGGGTTGACTGAACCTGGAACCCTGTTTAAGAACTCGATGGCCATCTTGCGAGATGTGGTGATATGCTATGATGGAACCGTTAGAAACGTGTGCAGTAATTCCATTATCCAATTCGAGTATGGAGGGCCGACGCATAATTTCTTTGCTGCTGGTGAACCGGTGGGAGTGTTGGCTGCCACCGCCATGTCAAACCCTGCTTACAAGGCGGTTCTTGATTCATCTCCTAATAGTAATTCTTCATGGGATATGATGAAGGTAATACGATTAATAAATTTCTTACCTGCTAACTACTTAAGATGATTCTCCTTTGATTTTTTTTCTTTTTCTTATTACTGTATTTTAGGAGATCCTGTTTTGTGGAGTGAATTTTAAGAATGTGCATAATGATCGGAGGGTGGTGCTGTACTTGAATGGTTGCGATTGTGGGGCGAAGTATTGCATAGAGAATGCTGCGTATCTGGTGAAAAACCATTTAAGAAAAGTCAGCCTCAAGGATGTTGCTATGGAGTTTCTAATAGAGTATGTTTTTTCTTATTTTCTACCTGTTGAAATTCATTGCAGTGTGGCCTTTTGGGTTATATTTTTTGTATAACGGGTCAAATGGGTAAATAACTAAAACAGTATCTTAAAGTGAAACTGGTTTGCTGAAAGTATACAAATTAGGTTTCCATTTCCCTGATAATATAGTATTTGTAATCATGTTTAACACATTATTATTTGTAACTCTTATTTTGTTTTGACCGACTTCTTCTTTACAGATATGATAGAAAGCAAGTAACAGTGGATAATGCTATAGATGCTGGGCTTGTTGGGCATGTTCATCTGGACAAGGTATTTGTTTTTTTTTAAATATATGAATCTGATCAACGTTGCAAGTGTTTTGCGGAGTTGATATTTTTGGTTTTACAAGTTACATCTGAGCATGTTTTTTCTGCTTATTTACTTTTAAACTATTTGAGCAGGCACTGTTGGAAGAATCAAAGATTAGTATGGAAGAGATTCTAACCAAGTGTGAAGACATACTGAACTCCTTCCGGAAGAAGAAAAAAGTTGGTCAGCTATTTAAAAAAATAGCTTTAGATTGCAGGTAAGATCCTTTTTGGTTTAACACATAGTAAATATATATAATTTATGTTTTCTTCCTTTGACAAGGCATATAACTTATGTCTTTTCTGTTTTGCAGTGAATGTTGTTTCAACCAATCATCCAAAAGCAATTGGACGCCATGCTTAAAGTTCTTTTGGCAAGATACTCCTGACATCCATCTAGAGAAGACTGCCCATATTTTCGCTGATGCAGTTTGCCCTATTCTATTAAATGCAATTATAAAAAGGTGTTTTATTTTTTTATTCATTCTTTAAGTTCATTAAGTGTCTCTGAAGCATTATTCATATTTCAATTCAAATGCTTATAAATTTGTAACTGAATAGGCGATCCACGGTTAAGGAACCAAGTATACCAAGATTCAGTCCCTGAAACAACGGGTTGGATTGTGAATCATCAAAAAGAACAAAAAGGGGAGCTGACAATTGATGTGGTTCTTGAAAAAGAGGCGGTTAAGAAAAATGGTGATGCATGGAGAACAGTTATGGACTCGTGTCTTCCTATAATGCATCTGATTGACACAACACGCTCTATTCCTTATGCAATCAAACAATTTGAAAATCTTCTTGGCATAGCCTATACTTTTGAACAAGCTATTCAGGTCTTTGACTAAATCTACATCTTTTTATAATAATATTATTTTGTTTTCTGCTTAATACTAATCGTAACATTATTTACTTTTTGTTATTATTTTGTAGCGGTTTTCAACCTCGGTATCAACGGTTACAAAAGGCATGCTGAAAGAGCAACTGGTCTGTTAGCTAGCAGCATGACTTGTGCAGGAATCTTAGTTGGGTTCAATCAAGCGGGTATTAAGGCATTGTCTAAGGCACTTAACTTCCAAGCATTGTTTTCAGAAGCGACGTTTTTCTATGCGGCTGAATTGCAAAGAAAATTACAAATGAGTATAAACCAAACATGTCTTTTTAGATAAACTTGGAAGATGTACCATCTCAGGTTTGACTTTATTCCCTCCATTATTCAAAATTTTAGATAGTTATAGTAGGATTATGTAATAAAATTGCAGATTACTTTTATTTATACTTAAAACGATGCGTTAATAAATACTTCTTAAAAGCTTTTTTTATATATGTTGCAATTTACACGTGACATTCCAAAAAGTGATGCATCTTCCATGGGATAACAAGATTGTCTGATGCTATGAACTTATTGTAGGATAATACAATGCTATGAACTTATTGTAGGATAATACAATGTTCTGTGTATATTGATTATGAAACCATACAAAGTGTAGAGTATAAATACAAGTAATATAAAGATAACCCTAAGCCCAACATGGGCCAAGCCTACAAACATAAGCCTGCTAACACTCCCCCACAGTTGGAGCAGGAGTACAATGAACACTCAAACTGTCACGAAACTCATCAAATAATGCCGAAGGTAAGCCCTTAGTGAAGACCACGCCGAGCACTAGTGTTGGATTTAGCCAATAAAACCATGGGAGAAGCGGATGTAGCATCAACAAGAGGGTTTTGAACCCTAGACTTTAGGCGCATCTCATGAGTAGTCAACAAGGATCTAACCGTTTTGAGATCGGGAAAGGGT
>BQNB010031265.1:0-53506 GCA_026074375.1 Tanacetum coccineum
TGTGACGATTTACCGTTTGTAAGATATTTTATTTTTAAAAAAAATGTGAAAAATGAGTTTTTTTATTTTTGATGAAAAAATAAGTGGCCAGAATTGGTTCATTGGGTCTATGGCAAATGTTGGGTCTAGATTGATCTTAACTCACAAAGTATATATAGTGGGATTGATCATTAAAGCATACTTTATAGGGTGTGCATTCAAAAAATCCACTATCTGCTCAAATCCTTCACATTTAACAGGTTTAGACAAGAATGCGACCATATTGTGTGAATCAACAAACTTTAAAGTCGCCATTGATGTTGGGTTTTGATGATGAATGATGAAATTGAGTTAAGGTTTGTGATTAGAGATTATATGATTGAATGAAATTGATTAAATAAGTGATTGAAATCCTTAATTGAAGTATTTATGAAAATACCCTCAACAACATTAACATTCACTAGCAGTTGTAAGTTTATGCCTAGCAACATTAACTTCCACCAACAGTTGTAAGTTTTTGCCTAGCAGCGTTAACTTCCACCAGCAGTTGTATGTTTTTGCCTAGCAGCATTAACTTTCAACAACAGTTGTAACCCAGCAGTAGTAAGTTATGTTTAGCAGCATTAACTTTGAGTTACCAGCATTAACTTTAATTCCATTCCAAACACTCTATTTTTTTAATATATTCAACTCTCTTTCTGTTTTTCAACTCACCATTTCTCTCAATTCTTTTACTCACCAAATCACTCAGTCTGTTTTATTCCACACATCTCTCTTTCTGTTTTTATACTCACCATTTCTCTTAATTCTTTTTCTCACCAAAACTCTCTGTCTATTTTCTTTACTAACCAGCTTTTCCATTATCAATCTAACACTTTTCTTTGCTTTCTTTGCAAAATGTTAGTCCAAAAACAAAAAAAATACAAGACATAGCAATTTTCATAACTATCACATTATTATTTATACCTAACAATATTAAATATAACTAACAGTATTAACTCAGCAGTATTAAGTATAACCAGCAGCACTAATTATACTTAGCAGCATAAACTTTTAATGAAATAAATAACAGTACTAATTCACACAAAACTTTACAAAAATATAAAGAGATAAAAGATTTTAGAGATTTAACATTCCAATACTAGCAATCAAATATTGAAATCTACTTACATCAAAAGCTTTTGTAAGCAAATCTGCAACATTCTTGTCAGTATGGATTTTAACCATTTGAATCAATTTCTTTTCATTGCAACCTCTAATAAAGTGATGTCTAATCTCTATATGCTTTGTTTTTGAATGAAAAACAGGATTTTTAATTATGCATATAGTACTGTTATTGTCAATAAAGATCTTGGTATGCATAAAATTATACACATAATCAAGTAGTTGATTCTGAATCTAAAGCACTTGTCCACAACAACTTGAAGCAACAACATATTCAGCTTCTGTTGTGGAATTTGCAACCACTGTCTGTTTCTTGCACTAACATGATATTAATCTACACCCAAGGAATTGACAACCTCCTATTGTGGACTTCCTATCCAAGCTTGCTCCAGCATAATCACTATCAGTGTAAGCTACCAAATCAAAAGGTGAATCTTTTGGATACCAAAGGCCCAATTTAGGTTGACCTTTTAAGTATCTAAAAATTCTTTTCACAGCATAAAGATGTGACACTTTTAGGTTGACTTGGTATCTTGCACAGGCACACACTGCAAACATAATATCAGGTCTTAAAGAAGTAAGATACATCAATTAACCAATCATTGATATATATAAATGAACATCTACTTCTTCACCATCTTCATCCTTGAGCAAAGGCTTTTGAGTTTCCATAGGTGTGCTTGCTGTCTTGACATTAGTAAAACCAAATTTCTTCAAAATATCATTCACATACTTGTCTTGACTCATAAAAATCCCATCCTCCTTCCGCTTTAAGAAGAATGTGAGTTCACCCATAGAACTCATCTGAAACTTCTTATGCATCATCTTCTCAAACTCAGTGCATAATGATTTCTTTGTAGAGCCAAAAATGATATCATCTACATACACTTGAACTAACAGAATATCACCTTTGTTCCTTCTTATAAACAAAGTCGTGTCAATTTTCCCTCTTTGAAACTCATTATCTAACAAATATGTTGACAAGGTTTCATACCATGCTCTAGGAGCTTGATGCAGTCCATAAAGTGCCTTTTCTACTTTGTATACTCTGTCAGGGAAGTCTGGATCTTCAAATCCTAGTGGTTGACAAACATAGACTTCCTCTTCAATCTTACCATAAAGAAAAGCACTCTTGACATCCATATGGTACACCACAAAGTCTTTAAATGAGGCATAGGCTAAAAATAGCCTAATTGCTTCAATTCTTGCAACAGGGTCAAAGACTTCATCATAGTCAATCCCTTCTTCTTGTGTGTACCCTTGAGCAACCAATCTTCCTTTATTTTTAATCACAATTCCTCTTTCATCCTTTTTATTCTTGAAAACCCATTTAGTCCCAATAGCCCTTTTTCCATTTGGTAACTCCACCAAAGTCTAAACTTCTTGTAATTTGAATTGTAGAAGCTCTTCCTGCATAGCCTCTATCCAGCTTGGATCCTTCAATGCATGAATTACCTTTTTGGGTTCTTCCTGTGATAAAAAGCAAGCAAACAAGGAATTTTGAAAGTCTTTATGATTTGTTCTTTGTTGAACTAAACTAAACAAACCATGTTCTTTCAAATTCTTTGTCATTCTTCTTGTTTGAGGTGCTGAATTCAAGTCTCTAATAATTTGTTCAACTAGATGATCTTTATGTACTCTTGTAGTTAGAATAGGACTGACAGGCATAAATGCATCCAAATTGTTCATGTCAACATCTGTACCAACATCTTCATCATCATCTGAATAGACAATATCTTCCAATGGAGGCATATTTGGATCAAGTGGAAGTTCAATGCTTGTTTTTGCACCAACAACATTAACCTCATTTGTGCTAGCAGCATTAACATTGTTAGTGCTGTTAACATTATCTTCCTTCTCTTGATCATTACTTTCACCCTCTTTACTTGGATTTTCATCAACTTTCTTTCCATTATCACCTGAAGGTTTAATCCAGCATCATGAGAACTCTTTGAACTTTGAGAGAATGGTGGATTAGCAGTCCATAATGGTAGCAGTATGTAATCTTTTCCAGATACTGTCTCCATTTTAGCTTTACCTGCATCATCACATGCTTTTGTACCTGCATTACCAATAGATTGATTTCCTGCAACAACTGGCTTATAATTCATTGACTTTGTTAGTGCATCAATATTAAAAAGCCAATTTGGTCCACTTCCTGCAATATTAGGTGTATTCTCACTAAATTGGATATGCAGGTTCTCTTCAACTATCCTAGTTCTATTGTTGAATACTTTAAATGCTTTACTATTGATTGAGTACCCAACAAAGAATCCTTAATCAGCCTTACCATCAAACATGCCTAAGTGATCTATGGTATTGAGAATTGTAACAAGACACCCAAATGGTCTTATAAAAAACCAGTCCTCTTTTTCTGCATACCACGGCACACAAAGGCCTAAAAAGCTAAATCGTAAAGTCGGTTAACACTAAAAGGACTAACCAGATTAACCTCTTATCACTTTGTGGGACCACTTTTGGCAATCCATTAAACCCTTAATCACACCACAAGGACGATTCATGAAATACTAATATACATCTTAAGGGGCTTGTTACTTAGGGTTAACTCATTTTATCAAAACCTAACATATACTTCCTCCCCTCTATAAACATTTTCCGGTGCCACCACTTTTTCGGCGAGACTTC
The DNA here is from genome assembly GCA_026074375.1 of Tanacetum coccineum. Classification (NCBI taxonomy): domain Eukaryota; kingdom Viridiplantae; phylum Streptophyta; class Magnoliopsida; order Asterales; family Asteraceae; genus Tanacetum; species Tanacetum coccineum. Next base: position 3,790 of record BQNB010031265.1, read on the forward strand.
CGGCTGCCCCACCCCAGATCCACAGCCGAACCACATCACCACCATCGCCTATACATCATCATCACCACACCACGTCATCCTCATCAACACCGTATCCACCTCATCGTCATCATCTCCTCCACGCCACAACACAACCATCGCTGCCACTACACCCACCACCACCCTCTCCATCCACGTTACGCACCACCATTAACCCCACCAACTGCCGCCGCTGTCCCAGTCACCACAACCCATCAAGAGTGCGTTTGTTGACAGTTAACCACATACAAGGGTGTGTTTGTTTTAATGGTATTATAGCATCCATTGGGTACGTTTGGTTTATACAAGGTTAGCAGCTAGGGGTGTTCGTTTGGTTTTGTTTTACACTAAGGGTACGTAGGTTTTGGATTATAAAGAATAGAGTGCGTTTGGTTTCGATGAATAGCCAACAAGGGTGCGTTGGTTTTGTTCTCAGCCCAACTAGGGTGCGTGTGGTTTTCAATGCACTAAGGGTGCGTTGGGTTTTATAACAAGAAAAGGGTATGTTGGGTTTATTATAAAACAGCCAAGGGTGCATCGGTTTACTGTTCACCAGCACACGAGTGCGTTTCGTTCGTGTTTATGACCGACTAGGGTGTGTTGGTTCAGTTAAAACAGGTTGGGGTGCGTTTGGGTTAACATAAATGGAATAAGGTTGCATTTGGTGTAGCGGAAAGAGTCATTAGGGAGCGTTTGGCTGATGTGGACAGCCATGGGGTGTGTTTGGTTGTTGTTAACAGCCATAAGGGTTGTTTGGTATAACACAAAACACGAAGGGAGCATTTGGTTTACATTAATCAGATAATAACATTTAAAGGATTTCATATATATTTATATATTAAACCGGATCTAAATGTGGTATTGGTTAAATAAATATTTTATTTATTATTTTCGTTTTTGTGTTTATAATAACTGTTAAAAGATGTGTTTAGGTTTGCAACATGGATTGAATTGAGGGAAAATAATTAACTTTTATTAATATGGAAAACGTTAAATAAACGAATAGGCCATGCCGAGATTTTTTTTATAAATTGCTACGTTTAGTAAATTTTTACAAATCTACTTTATTTATTATCTTGAAATATCTTAAGAATTATTAAATCGTGATGACCCGAAAATCAAACGTAAGCTATAATTTTAGAGATTTCATTTATCTAATCCGCAACATTAAAACGTGCCTTTATTTTTATAAAGGAACTTTCTATTAAACTATTTGGGGATATCCGGGCGTGTCTCGAATTATTTAGTTTCTTTAATTTTTATCATCTTTCTTATATAATATTTGGAAAGTATGATATAATTAAACCATTTTATTTTATTTGTCATCTTTTAGATAACACACATGTTGTGTATCATATACGCTTCGAGTTATTCTTTTGGGTGGGTATCTTAATATATAATTTACGATATGAATTATATATTTGTTCATTTTTAATTATGTAATATATACGGAATATATTACACACTTTGCATTTACTTTTGATTTATTTATTTAACCAACCACCAAACTATTACAACTTGAGATCTAAATCTTTTATCAACGTATCACATTCATCATTCTAAGTTAGTGGGTATTAGCCGATAAGATTAGTTTCAACTTCTTGATCGAGCCGTTCGTCTTCCGTTTGTGTTGTGCATAGTAGATGCCTATCTGTCAATTGTTCTTCAGCATCAAGGTGAGTTTATAGCCCCTCTTTCACTTGTTTTACATTACTTTACAAATCTCGGGGGAGAATACATGCTCATTACAACTTGTTTACATACTTGTTTACATACTCACACTTATAATCATTTGCAAACTCAGTTACGTGGTTTATATAACGCTATTTTTACTTAGGAATTTAAGTATTTAAAGCTGTTATGAATACAATGGTTACTTATTCATTGGACACAAGTATTTTTGGTTATCATCTCTTGTTTACGTGTTGCCTAAGTAGCGATTAGACCACTCAATGCCCGAACTATCATGAACTGTTAATTTCTTAACTGGAGGACTGGTTGAGGGAGCGCGAATGTTATAAATAGATCTATTAGGACTAATTATCCCTATCCGGGTGAGTAGCGCTCACTGTGCCGGTTTACCAGACAACAAATATATACCATGTCGAATCTCATTGAATGTTTTGGTCAGACACCGGTAGGGCAGAATACACTTGGCATATTATATGCTACATAAATTAGCTTCGGTGTCATGAGCTTAGCGCAACAGTAGATACATTTTGTGTGATACTGTATCTGTTATAGTAGTCACATACATTTTGGAAATCTTGTGGTCCACACTACTTTATTGAACATTACTGATTACTAAACACTTTTCATTTATACTTGTGGTGAAGCAGTAATCACTATACTTTTTCGTCTATATTTTTATTACTTAAATTTTTGACGCTATTATGGAATTAAAATTGGTCATGCATACTTTATAAATCTTTGGATTTCAACATTTACATTTATTCTTACAAAACTCTATGAACTCACCATCTTTATGTGACACTTTTTAAGTTTTTCTCAGGTGAATTAGATGCTTGGCCTACTTGATATGCATTGGAGTCTACTACATTCAAATGATCAAATCTCGTTGTATTGTTTTCAAGCTTTTCATTGTGATGCAATTATGGGACAAATGTTATATCAATTTCAAGAAAATCAACGAGATTACTTTTCAAACGACACATTTAGAGGTCGTTCTCTTGTATCTTGTGCTGTTGTATTATGAAGTAACGCCCCCGGACATATTTCCGCTGCGACACATTTTTGGGGGTGTTACAGATTGGTATCAGAGCACTGGTTATAGAGAACTAGGTTGCATATTTTACCCTAGACTATAACCGTTTTCACAAACATTGCATCACATCAAACATTTTCAAAGTGCATACACACTACTTGCTTACTTGCTTACATTACTTGTTACATTAAGTGCTTACATGACATACATATGTATAATATATATATGCTTACATCCCTTTACGTATATCGTACAATTATTTATATAAGAGTTATTTATATAAATACCAGAACATTTCTTAAGACATTGTGAGTTGCACAATGGTCTCATTTACACCTCAGACATTGTGAGTTATACAATGGTCTCATTTTACTTCTTAGACATTGTGAGTTGCACAATGGTCTCACTTCGTTCTCAGACATTGTAAATTAAACAATGGTCTCTAAGAGTATCATTTTATTCATAGCTTTATACAATATCGTTTACACGGAACCCGTCACAGTTTTGTTTACATGGAATTATGTGTGAATCTAGGTATCACAAGTCTTGAATGGGCGGGACTTGTAATAGGAGGATTGATACGATAATTGCTATGTTAACTCGTTCATAAGACCTTCGTATTAATTACTTTAACCGTGTACTCGTCAACTATTTTGAACGTTATGTCGATCTCCCCTGATTGTTTTACTCTCTGTCTCCGAAGGCGAGTTTTGAACACTCGTCCCATGTTCATTAGAACAACTGCATCGTCATGTTATCCACCACTTTGAAGATTTTGTGAGTACGCGTGTTGCATCAGAAATTATTAAGTAGGATGATTTATAATCTCTTTATTTGAAAGGATTGGGACGCCTCTTCATTTAAATAAATAAATTATAAATCACCGAACCATAAGTTTATCAATTCATTATTTACATAAATTGGGACGCTTCTTTATGCAAATAATGAATTATAAATGAGTGGGCTTAATGGTATCCAATATGACACGAGTATGAACTCGAACCCGAAAATCACCGGAATCCGTTAAGGTCTAGAAACACAATCGTGTCTTACCACTCAACAGAATCTTAAGGCCTCATTTGAACTACCTTATCACATTCTTAAGTTAGTACTTTTGCCGTACAAATCTTTATGATCATGAACTGTTGGTGGAGCTAACCGACTTGGGCACACTTGAACTAATGGAGTTGATTCATCCTTGAACTAACGACTGAGTACTATATTCCGCCATCTATCGCATAAGCTCTCCCGCGAGCTCCTCCCATTTGTTGAACTTTATTCCGGGGATATTGTTTCTCGAAATGTCCTCACTCTCTGCATCCCATCACCGTTTGTTATAGTTATTGTTGTCATGATTGCTATTGTTGGGTCCTGGAGCGGTCCCAGCTTGTACAACTTTATTCATTAAGTAATCCAACCCCCTTTGAACCAGATAAACACCTATCGACGAAAGGTCTAGTCGAAACTATTCATTTCGGGTCGCTAGTATGAAGACTTAGGTCGCGATGCATCCTAGTACTGCCAAGTAAGTTGGGTACTTACATCCATAAGCCTCGTATGATGTAAATCATCGAACATTACAGATATCACAAACTAGTCTTTGTCCTTGAACATCTAAAGCTTTATATAGATATACCCACGCGACTACACTTTCTCCTTTTATGTTGTCACTATTAAGAGACTTTCTTTATAACGCGTTTATATCAGTCATAAGACCTAAAATAATTTTTTTTGAGATACCTCTTTCGATGGATTAAATATCCTGATCAAACCAAGCCAAATTTTTTGGTATATTTAGAAGTGTCGAAACATTAAATTTTGGCTAACTAAAGATATCAACGTCATGTTCAAAACTGGTTTATTAAATCTAAAATCTTTTTCTTGGTCACATAATCGATTAACACAAATCGAATCTCGGGACGAGATTCTTTTAAGGGGTAGGTACTGTAACAACCGGCAAATTTCGGAATTTTAAATGACTATTTTACCCTTTGACTTTTCAGGTCCGACTTGACTTTTTGACTTTTGATCCTTTATTGTCACATAAAAACGATTACCGCGTAACCGGTAATTTTTCGAAACATATTTAAATAATAAATCATATTTATTATTACATATCTCTCATGTGCAAAATTTATTTTTAACTTATTTGACTTGAAAACGAGAAGATATATGTTTTTCCTAAGTTGACTTATCAAAAACGACCCGCTAAATCACGTTTTCACAACTCGGACTGTAAAACAATTTGATGTAAAACGACATTCCGGACAACTTATTAGTTTTGCCCGAGACCCGAAAACAAGCAGAAAATGACCGAAATACCCTCGCAAAATTTTAGAAACGAGAACAACGCGGACCGACCTGATAATAATTAAATATAATTTAATTATCAAAATTTATTTAATAAAAATATTTAATAAATTATTTTACATTTTATTCAAAAGCGTTTATTTAAAAACGCGAATGGTCAGATTAAAGTTTTATTTTTACAGACAAAGCTTGTCCGTGATACCCAATGGCTACCAAATAAATAATAATCATTTAAATTTATTTTATAAAAATACTTATAAAATAATAGTCATGTAAATACTCATTTTTATGGGAAAAATCATTTGGAAATCAATGACGCAACTTTCGTATTTTGAATCATCTGTTTACTAGCCCAAACGAGTCCCGAACCAATATTTAGCAAAATTTACACTTTTGGTCCCTGTGAAAATATTTACACCATACACCCTAAACTATTATACACTTGCTATTTCATTTTTTAAACTTTTTACTATAAATATATAACAAATTAGGGTTTCCCCATTTTTTCTTATAAACACCAACACACACCTCCATCTCTCTCAATTATTTTCCGGCGCCATCACCGGATCCGGCGAGATTCCGGCCGCCACCTTATGACGCCACCAGCCCGATCTAGCCCCGATCCACCCCTACTCTACCCCAATCTACACCATCACCACCCCATCGTCATCTCTACCACCTCCTCACCCTCGCTGCCACCACACCGTTTGGTTGGGTTTTTGCACCGAAAAGGGTGCGTTCGGTGTATGGGTTGCAACCTAGGTGCGTTGGTGTATCCTCGAAACCACAAGGGTTGTCAGGTTTGATTGTAATGCAACGACGGTGTGTTTGATCTGGGTCATCCCCAACTAGGGTGCGTTGTTGGGTATTTGCCCCACCATGGTGCGTTTGGTTTATTGTTTCGCGAGATAGGGCGCGTATGGTTGTAATAAAAACAGCTACGGGTGCGTTTGGTTTTGTTATAAACAAATAGGGTGCGTTTGGTATTGGCTGTCACCGCACAAGGGTGTGTTTGGTTGGACAAATTTGCATAAAGGGGTGTTTGGTTTATTAGAAATTGCACAAATGTGCGTTTGGCTTAAACCGTTTCAAAGTAAGGGTGCGTTTGGTTTATATATAAAAATTAACAAATAAATATAACATAAGGTATTAAAAATATTAAAACCGGATATAATGGTGGATATTGTAAATAAATGGTGATTAGTTATTATTTTTAGATATATTATATTAGACCCGTAACGGACTCATAATATGAAAATAACGTCAATAACCAATAAATACACTTGAAATTTCTAGGATGCGTTCTATTAAATTGGTTTGGAAAAGTGGATTTGCAGTTAAGTCTTTCGACATGGGATCGTTTTTATAAACGGAAAGGTCATGACAAAATTTATATGAATTTCTATATTTAGTAATGATTTACTAAAGCTTATATTATTTTAGAAACCGATAAAGGGGTACTATAGTTTTTTTATTTTAAAGATACATAAATTTTGTATATAACAATAAACTCCTGACCAACGAACGAAAACTATACTTTTACAATGAGACAACTATTTTAGACACAACCTGTCGAGAACAAATATAAATCTATAAAATATTATTTTATATTTTATAATTGTCAGCTAGAAAATAACATAATAATTGTTTTAAAAGCTTTATAAACATCGTTTAACTTAATTGGTAATCTTAAAACGTACGATTACGTTTATGCAAGAACTTTTTATTTAATTAAGTGGTGATTTCAGAAAACGGGTCAAACTAATTGGTTTAATTATTTACTCACACTTCGTATATAATACTTGCAAAGCATTATATATTTCACATTACTCTTTGGATTGTTTGTCCCTGTTATATAATTCACGGTATGAGTTATATAAGGGTTTATTTTTCATATGTAATATATAAAGAATATATTACATACTTTGAGTTATCTTTCAATATATTTATGTAACCAACCACCAAACTCATACAACTTGGAAATCTAAATCTTTATCAACGTGTCGCGTTGATGTAACCATTCATCGGGAAACCCAAATGCATCATTCTAAGAAGTGGGAATATACCGTTTAAGATCAACCGCACTTCTTGTCGTAGCCGTTTCGGTTTCCGTTTGTGCTGTGCTTAATATGTGCATTTCTGCCAGAACGTTCTTCATCATCAATATGAGTTTATAGCCCTACGTTTTACATGTTTTAAATATATTTTTGGGGTGACAACATGCTTGTTTACAAATGCATTTACATGGTTGATTACCTGTTTGGTTTACATACTCATTTATATATCTCGCGAGGAGATACAATACTTGGTTTAATTTTTGAACGTAAACACATATACTTTTATGATTATGGATTAGCTTAAGTTGCATGAACTATTAATTACTCGGAGGGTAAGCGCGAATGTTATAAGATAGATCTATTTGGGATTGACAATCCCCGTTCGGGTGACTAGCTATCACTGCGAACGAACGTTATATGATAGTTGTTAAACTATACATATCAATTTATGCTTAAAAAGGCCCAATTCAACCCAAAACGGATCAAAAATGGCAAAAATGTGCTTGTATCTGAGTTTATGTGTGCAGGTATGGATATGTCAAATATTGCAAGAAAACAGTCAAAAACGGACACGAGAACGGATGAGTGATCAAGAAGCTAAAGAAATCAAAGCCGAAGCCAGAGAGATCATGCCTCAGCCTTCTACAGTCAACTGCAGCTAAACCACAGTCAACCAAAGCCCAACTCCATTGTTTTATAAATTCAAGGGCTGATTTTGCAATTTATGAAAGTTGCTTATAACCTAAAAAGTGGATTTGCCAAACACAAGGGCCGAATTTGTAATTACCCTATAGTTATAAAAGGCGCGGGTCAAAGATCCGGGTCAAATAAACCCGTGGACCCCCAATCAACCAATAAGAGACAAAGCCCCAACCCAATTAAACCCGACCTAACCCGACCCTTAACCCTACCCTACCCGGTTAAACTTATAACCTTTTTACACTTACTATTCACTCCATTTTCCCCAAATCGGATTAAACTTACTCACACACACATGAACACACTCAAGAACACCTTAGCCCTAGTTTATAAGCCTTTCACCCCACCTAAATTAACCTTAGGGTTAATCCACCTCTCACAACCCTTAACCCATCTGTCACTATCAATTAAACCCCCAACCCAATCCACCCTGGCAAAATGAGATGAAATGATTGGGTGATGTGACGTGTGTGAGTGTTTACACTCACATAACTAACACACTCCTTGGCCACGTCAATGATCCGGGTGCACACATGCTTTGATCGAACGGCCTATATGCAAGATCGAGGAGAGAGAATGATTGAAGGGTCAAGATGAAGAGGATAGAAGGATCTAGTAGATGGCAAGAGGTGAAGCTTCGGGTATAAATACCCCTCAATCCAGCAGTTAAGAGAGAAATTTTTAGGGTTAATTTTCAGGTTAATTTTTATAGTTTTTTTATGTAATTTTCATTTTAATGTTATGTAATTTTGTTTCATCACTAATGTAAGAACTTATTTCAGTTTTAAATAAAATATTATTTTCATATAAATTTGTGTCCTCCATTTAAATTTTGTCAAAAATTTGTGTTTTGGTTTGTATGATGAAGGCTTGGAGTCTCTGGAATTTGGATGGCGGCTGAGACACAATGGGTTTTAAAGCTTAGATTAATGATTATTTAGTTGTTAAGTCTTGTTAATTAAGTTTGATTTAAGCTAGTTTTTGTCTGGTACTAAGCACTTGTTTACTAGATTTCAAATCAAAACTGTCATAGTCTTAAAAGGGTGTTTGGTTTAGTGTGTTTTGACCTTAAAAAGTCAAAGAGACTTGTGCAATTTGCTTGATTCAGCTGAGTTTTCATTTAAGATTGGTTTTCATTTAGTTTTTATAAGTTAGAGTTCTAATTTTCAAAAGTTTGAGTTTATATCAAGTGTTCCAGCACCAGGGTAGATTTTCTATAAATTTCTCTTGTTAAAATTTTGATCTAAGCCCTCAAAGGCTTAGATCTTGCTTGCACCTTGCTTATACACTCTATTGGAGTGTGTTTAAGTGCTAGGTTCCCCTTTGGAAACCTGCAACTTTGTTTTGCACTTGTGCAAATTGCACTAGCAGTACTAACATAAGTTAGTACTGCTACTACAAAGTTAGTACTGCTGCCTATAGGTTAGTACTGCTACTTTTAGCTAAGTTTTTAGTTAAGTAAGAATAGGATTTAGGCTCTTAAATTCAAGTAGGTTAAGGTCTAGTTACAGCTTAATATAGTTTAAGTCTTTAATCTTGTCACCTAGTTTATTTTCCTAGCTTATTTTGCTGTCAAAAGTCACTGAAAAACTTCAAAAAGCCAAAACAGTACTTAGGAATTTAAGGATCTTAATCTGATAATTTAGCTTATAAGTCTAGATTTTATAGCTTATATAGATAGATTATAAGTAGTTTAATAAGTCCTTTAAGTTTTAGAGTCCAGTTTAGCTTTTTAAGGTCTTTAGCTTACTTGGATTTTATGCTACTTTGCTTATTTCCTGAGTTTGCTTAAGACATGCTTAATTTCAGTAGCTTAAAAGCACTTCTAGGTTAGATTTCTTTGCATTTTTAGATTAAGCACATCATAAGCTATCTAGATCACTTTTCCTTTTTAGAATTGAGCTTAATTTGAGCATTTTGTAGCTGTTTAAGTGAAAATAAGCTCAAAACCTCACTTTCTGTAAACAGCTTAAAGATAAGCTCTTTTTGAGCTTATTATTGATTTTCAGCACAAGGTTCTTTTATTAAAAATTTTCATTCTAGCTTCCTTTACAACTTTGCTCTTTCAAGTTTTTAGTAATAAGCACTTTTAGAATTTGAGCTTATAATTGGACTTGGGTTATTATCGGGGTAGGACCTCAGGGACCATTCTTGTAATTTTCCTGTTTAAATTGTTTTTTAGTTAATCCTTGCCCGTTAGTACTTTAGTTCAGTTAATCCTTTTCCCTTTCGCACAGTTAGTCCCTAAGTTAGTTTTTAATTAGTTTTAATTAATAATTAATGGAACCAAGTTTTATTATTTTTAATTAGTTTAAATCTTAGAAAAATTATATCTTTTAATCTAAAAAAAATATATATTTTTTTCTTTTTCCTAAAATTTTCTTTTGTCCTATCTTAGGTTTATAATTTTAGTTTACATTTTTAGGGATTAAAATTTGTTTACTTGTTTATTTGTCGTGTTTTAATTGTTTCCCGTATTTGTTTAATTGTTTAATTGTTTTTTCAGAATCCGAACTAAAACGTGGTTTCAATTTCACTAGTCGTTGGGGAAAACGACCCGGGTGATCATACTTACCCGGTTAAACATACGTATATTATATATATTATATTATTTTTGTAAGTTTTAACTTTTTACCTTAGTTAAAGGTGAATAGTTGGAATTTACCTAAGTAGTATTTTTATTATATATTTTATAGGTACGTAAAACTACGAATCAGTTTTTGGCGCCGCTGCCGGGGAATAGTGTTTACGATTCCTACGTTTTGTGTTTGTTGATTTGGTTTGAAGATCCTTTCACTCTCGAAATTTTCATTTTCGTTTTAAAATTCAAAAATCTAAAAAAATCATATAAAAAAAATAAAAAGTAAAAAATATTTTCCTTTTCTTTAAAAAAAAATAGAAAAATCAAAAACATAAAAAAATTGTCCTTTAAAAAAGAAATAAAATAAACAAAGTTGGTAATCGAACACCAACAAATAATATCTTCTATTGAGATATTATCATTTCAATTTCCGGTGAACTTGCAATTGTTCCCAAATCGTAATCAAAGATTTAACACTTGCCTTTTGTGTCTCTACCAAGTACGGCTCACCTTGAAAAGCAATTTTCAAGAGCTACCGTGAAGTAGTTGATTATTTGGTTTAAGTCTCTTTCGTGTAACCGTTAAAATTAAAAAAAAAAAAAAAAATTTAGTGTAAAGTTTTGCTTTTTAATTGTTAGTTTTTCTTTTTATGCGCACTCGTTCGCAATCTCGTAGACGTCGTCAACAACAAACTCTTCCGGTTGTTGAAAATTTTGATTTAGAAGATCCAATTGTTGAACAAAACGTTGTTCCAATGGCCGACAATCGAACGATGGCCCAAATGTTACAAGCACCCATCGAGGGTTATGAAGATGCTATAGTTGTTCCACCGATCAATGCTAACAATTTCGAGCTTAAGCAACCTTTAATCAATCTTGTGCAAAGCAATAAGTTTACGGGTAGACAAGATCCCCACAATCACCTTCGATTTTTTAACAAAGTCACTTCAACGTTTAGACATCCAGAAGTTCCGAACACTTCGGTAAAGCTTTTGCTTTTCCCTTTTTCTCTAGACGGTGAAGCCCGAGATTGGTTAGACAAAGAACCTCCTAGATCAATTCTCACATGGGACGACCTTGTTTCAAAGTTCATAAACCAATACTTCCCACCTTCAAAAACCACTTACTATCGGAATGAGATCATTACTTTTTACCAAAAACCAAATGAAGCCTTTAATGAAGCATGGGAACGTTTTAAAGGACTCCTTCGTCAATGTCCTCACCATGGCTTTTCAGAACTCCACCAACTTGATACTTTTTACAATTCTTTGAATTCAAATGATCAAGATGCCTTAGATTCTGCAGCAGGTGGAAATTTCTTAGACAAGATGCCTCAAGAAGGTTTAGCGATTATTGAAAGCAAGTCAAAAGTTCGTTACTCCAGAAGTCGTGCTAATGATTCAAGAGTGAGTACGGATGCTCCTCTTTCTAATTCTTCATCTTCCAATAATTCTTTCGATATGCAACAAATAGCCGCTTCTCTCGAGGATAAGATGACTATCAAGATGAACCAAATGATGAATCAAATGAAAGCTTTAGTTGTTACTACTCCTGCACCCGTCAAAGCAGTTGAGGAAGTATGTGTCACTTGTGGATCAAATCACCATTTTAACCTTTGTCCGTTAACTCGAAGTGGAAACGATTTTCCCGTTTTTCAAGACAATATCCACAGCGTGAAATTTTCTCCAAAGAAACCAACCTTCCAATTTAGCGAGTCAAATGAGACCACCGGGTTTCAATCAACCGAATGTCCAAACCAACCAAAACCGATATCAAGGAACCAATTCTAATTTCAACCAAAACCGTGGAGGAAACTTTAATCAAAACCGTCCAAACAACCAAAATCAAGTTTATCAAACACCAACCAATCAACCACCAATCAATCAAGTTTTACCTTACCAACCTCCAACAAATAGTGTTTTGAAAACAGATTTTGAAAGCTACGTCAAAGCAAACGATGCAGTATTAAAGAATGTGCAAAATCAAAATCAAGGTTTGCAAAATCAAATGGCAAATGTAACAAGTTTGTTAACAAGCCTTTGCACCAAGTTTGATGATTTAGGCAATTCCAACCAAGCTTCAAATTCAAGTTCTTTACCAAGCAATACCATTCCAAACCCAAGAAACGAAGCCAAGGCAATTACAACTCGTAGTGGTGTTTCATACGATGGACCTCCAATTCCACCGCCGGTGGTGGAAAAGGAAAGTGAGGTGACAAAGGATACGGAGCTACCAAGCACCGAAGACATCCAACCTCCTCCATTGGTCCATGAACAAACCAAAGACAAAGAACCAATGAAGAACCTTCTTTCGTTTGCCAACAAAGCCAAACCAAATTTGCCTTACCCATCGAGACTCAACAAACAAAAGATTCCGTGAAAAGATGATATCCTAGCTTCAAAAGTTAATGAAAATCTTCGTAACATCACTTTGAGCTAAGTTTTGCGGATGCTCATAATCATTAAATGCCAAAGTTTGCTCCGAGTTCAAAAAGATGTTAAACAACAAGACAAGTTGATGAGTTACCCAAAACACCGTTGAATGAAAATGAGTGCGGTGTCCTTTAAAAGCTTCCAATAAGCAGGTGACCCCGGTCGATTTCTCATTCCTTGTGATTTTTCAGAGTTTCGATAGTTACTTAGCCCTTGCCGATTTAGGTGCTAGTATCAATCTCATGCAATAACCATTTGGAAACAGCTTCAACTCGTCAGCGCCTTAACCGAAACAAAGAATGGTATTTAGAATTAGCCCACGAACAATTTCCAAACCAACCCGTTGTACAGAAAATTTTTGTCAAAGTAGGAAGTTTTACTATCCCGCCGATTTCGTGTGTTCTTGATTTTTTTATAGCCGATCCTCGAGTACCGGATACATCGTTTCCCTTTCTAGGACGGCTCATCTTTAATCGATGTTACGAAGGAGAGATTACTCTTAGGAATGAGACAATCGTTAACCCTTTAAGTGTGGTGATGCCACCTTCCAATTTCATATAACAATCTCGAATGCATTGAAGAAGGGATGATCTAATCGATGCTACTTGTGAAGAGTACTCACAAGAAGTACTTGGATTTTCCGATTCCATTGCTTACAACAATCCTTCTCCGCACTTCGATCCGATTGTTTCTACTTCATCTCCAACACTTACTCCGTTTGATGAAAGTGATTTTCTACTCTTTGAAGAAATAAAAAAAAAAAAAAAAAGAAAAAAAAGAGAGAGGAAAACGGAAAATAGAAAAAAAAAAAAAAAAAAAAAAAAAAGAAGAGGAAAAAAAAAAAAATATAATGATAAACTAAAGAAGAAGAGAAAGAAAAATGAAAGAAAAAAAAAAGAAAAAGGAAGAAGAAAAAAAGAGAGAGATAAAAAAAAAGAGCAGAAAGAAGAAAGATGAGAAAAAAAAAGAGGAAGCCGATGCTTTCATACAATCGATGATGAACCAGTTTTCACCATTTTTTTCAATGCTACATACTACGATCCGAGGGTGACATTCACATCTCGAGGCACTTTCTCAACAATGATTCAAATTAACCATCACCAGGACCAAGGAGATTATTACCCCGGAATATTCCCCAAAAAAAAAGAAAGGAACTTAGGTTGTTGAACCAAAAGAGTCTTCACATGAACCAAAAGATGAAATTCCCGAAGTCGAACTTAAAGAGTTACCTCCGCATCCCCCCTCGAGTATGCGTTCCTAGAGGAAAATAACAAGCTTCCAGTCATAATTTCAAAAGATTATGAGCCAAGAAGAAAAGACCCACTCAATTCATGTTTTGAAAAACCGAAAACAATCAATTGCTTATGAAAACGTTCTGATATCACGAAGGCATAGATCCAGAATTTTAGCTCACACAAAATCCTTTAGAAGATGATTACCAACCTTTCAGTCCAACATCAAAGGATGGTTAACCCTAAAATCCATGACGTCATCAAGAAAGAAGTAGAAAAACTTCTTGACGCGGGATTGATTATCCAATTATTCCGATATCCATGGGTTAGTCAGTCCCATGTCTACTTAAAAAAAAATGTGGTAATGACCGTTTCAGAACGAAGAAAATGAGCTGTGCCATACAAGATTATCACGGGATGGAGAAAGTTTGCAATCGATTAACGAAAATTAAACGAAGCAACTGTAAAGACCATTTTCCGTTACATTCATGACAGAGTTAGAGCGATTAGCCGGCAACGAGTTTTATTGTTTCTTAGATGGTTTTTCAGGGTATTTTCAAATCCCAATTGATCCTAAAGATCAAGAGAAAACTACTTTCACATGCCCATACGGAACTTTCGCGTACCGTCGTATGCCATTCGGTTTGTGCAATGCACCCGGAACTTTCCAACGTTGTATGATGGCCATTTTTCATGACATGATAGAGAAAACGATGGAAGTTTTTATGGACGATTTTTCAGTTTTTGGAGATTCTTTTTCCTCGTGTCTTGCCAATTTAGATAAAATGCTCAAAAGGTGTGAAGACACCAAATTAGCACTAAATTGGGAAAAGAGCCATTTCATGGTTAAAGAAGGCATTGTTTTAGGACATAAGATCTCTAGAAAAGGAATTGAAGTCGATAAGGCTAAAGTTGATGTAATTTCTAAACTTCCTCATCCAACAACCGTCAAAGGAATTCGAAGTTTTCTCGGGCATGCGGGATTCTATCGGAGATTTATCAAAGACTTTTCCAAAATCTCTCAACCCATGACCCATCTGTTAGAGAAGAACACTCCTTTCATTTTTTCAAAAGATTGCATTCTAGCTTTTCAAACATTGAAAAAGAAGTTGACCGAAGCTCCAATTCTCATTGCTCCAAATTGGGACCAACCTTTTGAAATCATGTGCGATGCAAGTGATTATGCAATAGGTGCGGTTCTAGGACAAAGGATTGAGAAGCATTTCCGACCAATTCATTATGCAAGTAAGACGATGACTGAAGCAGAATCAAACTACACAACAACCGAAAAAGAGATGCTTGCAGTTGTTTATGCTTTCGAGAAGTTTCGATCATATCTAATCATGAACAAGAGTGTTGTTTACACGGACCACTCCGCTTTGAAATACCTTTTCAACAAGAAAGACGCCAAAGCAAGATTGCTTCGATGGGTCTTACTTCTTCAAGAATTTGATTTTAAGGTTATCGATACTAAGGGAGCTGAAAACTATGCAGCTGATCACCTCTCTCGTCTTGAAAATCCTTACGAAAATACTTTTGATCCAAAAGAGATTACCGAGACTTTTCCTTTAGAGACTTTAAGTGTGTTAACTTCCAAAGACCAAAGTACCCCGTGGTTTGCCGACTTTGCTAACTACCACGCGGGGAAATTCATTAAAAAAGGAATGTCGACTCAAGAGAAAAACAAGTTCTTTAAAGATGTAAAACATTATTTTTGGGATGACCCTTTTCTTTTCAAGACTTGTGCGGATCAAATAATCCGAAGGTGTGTAGATGGCAAAGAAGCTTTCGAAATTCTTGAAGCTTGTCATAGTGGACCCACCGGGGGACACTATGGAGCCAACTTTACCGCCAAGAAGATTTTTGATGCCGGTTTTTATTGGCCCACCATTTATAAGGATGCCTACGAATTTGTCAAAACTTGTGATGCTTGTCAAAAACAAGGCAAAATCTCTCAACGTGATGAGATGCCTCAAAATGCAATCCAAGTTTGTGAGATTTTCGATTTATGGGGTATCGATTTTATGGTTTTGGACCTTTTTACGTCATCTAGGGGGTATACAAATATATTCTAGTAGCCGCTCGATGATCTTTCCAAGTGGGGTGATAAGCAAAAGCGCTCCCCACCAACGTTGCTTAGGGTAGTTGTTAAGTTCTTAAAATCCATGTTCTCCCGGATTCGGTTTGCTCCATGGAGAGCAATCATAGCGATCGTGGGACCATTTTTGTAACCACAAATTTGATGAGTTATGTTAAATATGGTGTCACCATCGTCTTTCGATCCTTACCACCCTCAAAAACACACTCCAGTGGTAAAGTGAAGTCTACGTATGAGGTCTCAAGAAGAATTTTGGGATGAGGACGGTAGGAGAAAAACGTGCCTCAGGTCCGACAAACTAGATGATGCATTATGGGCTTTTAGAACCGCTTACAAGACTCCTATTGGATGTACTCCGTATAAGTTAGTCTATGGAAAAGCATGTCACTTACCAGTTGAGCTAGAACTCAGAGCGTATTGGGCTTCTCAGCATGCAACTTTCGATTTAAAAGACCGCGGGCGATCATCGAATGCTGCAACTCAATGTACTTAGCGTGCTTCTTTGTGATCAAGCTTTGATAATTCGTTAATCTACAAGGAGAGACAAGATGCTACTACGATTCCAAGATAAAGATCCGAATCTTCATGTTGTGATTCATGTCCTTCTGTTCAACTCCCGATTAAAGATTTTCTCTGGAAAGCTCAAGTCCCGATGGTCCGGACCTTTCACAATCACCGAAGTTTATCCTTATGGCACTGCCAAGTTGTCTCATGCTGATGGTTCTATTCAAAGTCAATGCCACGTTGAAGCACTACTATGGAGGGGATTTTACCTCATTGATTATCCGGACCTCTGACTTTCCTAAGGACAAACTTAAGTCCTGGGATCGTGTCGAGCTTGCGACTCGGTATCCAAAAACATGCAGCTTCGTGGGAGTTCACCCCTATGGCTTATCCTTCTATTATATTTTTTTTTTCCTATTTTCTATTATCAAATGTGTTGTGTTGAGAGAGGCTTGTTCTCTCCAATTTCTCGATGTTTTGTTGCTTGTTTGTGTGGTTTTTTGCAGGATTCTCCCAACAATGCTTTGAAGCCTCTCTCGTTGGTCCGGTTGATTTGTCCCGTTTCGACTCGAGATCTCATCTTTTGTGTGAAATTAGTTTGGGGGAGATACGTATCCTTTCATCATTATCGATTAACGGTTTATCTTTGCATTACTTATAACGGCTTTAGATTTTAGTAAGAAACGACTTTAGACATTGAGGACAGTTCGTTTTGTTTGCGGAAGGGAAATCTATCGATTTTGTTGTTGCTTGTTATTTGTTTTGTTTCTACGTACCCGTGTTCCCCACTAAAAATGAAACATTTTATTTTCCTAGTCTTAATATTCAGTCTTTAGTAAAAAAAAAAAAAAAGACAAAAATGTAGGTTTTCCGCTGGTAAGAATTAAGAAGTATATTTTTTGACCCCTGATCGCTACGTTGTTTGAGTTCTAGCTTTCTCCCTAACAATTAATGATGATAGTTTGGGCTAGTCTATGTAGACTTTAACATGTAGACTTGAATCTTTAGTAAAAGAAAAACTTGTGCTATCTCAAGTAGATTTTTTAAATCTGCCGGTTGGATTTTATTAGGCTAAGAATTTGCAAATTTCTCTTGCAAAGAACAGAAAATGATAGTGGTTATTTATAAGTCATGACCCCAATTTTTTTTTAAAAAAAAAATAAAAAAAAAATCCACGGTAGAACAGTTGGATTTCTTTTCAAGCTCATGATGTATTAATGTGGCTTTTTCTCCTTTAGCCTTGTTTCACTTGTTATATGAATGTTTAATAAATAGAGTTGTATGGTTTTTTGGTTATTAATTAGTAATAGAGTTTTCTTAAGTTCTTTGTGATTAGGAGGAGTCTACACATAGGAATACTTTAATTTGGCCTAAAAAACAAAAAAATTACAAAATATAAATAGATAAGTATCTCTGCCAGATTACTTTTTCGTGTCGGAGGCTGTGGCCGATGTTTGGAGTTTTCTAGAACGTAGGAGTTCCGGTGTAAGAATAAGTAGAAACTAACCTCTTGTCGACTCGCTATCGATGTGGCTTGAGATAGAGGCACGGTTTTACTGATTTAAGCCAAAAGTCGAAATATTGTTTGCCACATCCTTGTCGGAGCGTGGCCGTATGTTGTAGCTACTTAAAGGACTGCGGTTTAATAAATGTTGCTTTATGTTTTGTTCTTTACTTTGTACCTTAAGAGCCTAAGGGTATAAGGGCAAATAAGATTGGTCCATTCATGTCTTAAAGAGACTTAGGAGTATATGACAATGAATGGTGCCTTGTTAAGTAACCTAATAAAGCCAAATTTTGGTTGCCCTCTGATGTGGACTTTTTTCTTGATAACATTTGATTTTTTGCAATGAGATAGGAGATAATTATTGCGTTCTTAACCATTACGCTTTAGTCTTGGAATTAAATAAGTATCAAAACAAGACGTCTTAAAGAGCCTTGTGGTATATGTCTTAAGTAAAATCTTGAGATAACAAAAGTTGGATTTGGGGAGAAACGAATTGAAGTACACAATTAGTATTATGTGTAGTGTATAGTGTCATGACTTGTAATTAACAGTGATCTTATTTTAAGCTAGATGGGAAAAGTGGAAAAATCGGGGATGAGAAGTTATCTTTAGACCACTTAATTGTGCATTTTTTATTCTGTGATCCTTAAAAGTTACCAATGAGGTAATGACATACAATTACATTATTGTCAACACAATAAGTTGTAGTTAGATAGTTAATTATCAAAGAAAAATCATAAAGGAGAAAAAAATCTTTGAAAGGGGAAGTAGGCGTGTTTATAACTTGTGATCTCTTTAATTCTCTCATATATAAATCTTGCTACTTTCTCATAAGGTTTAGTTTGGGGAATTTTCGTGAGTATTGGTTATATGACTATGTGATCTTGCGTTGAGGACACACAATCGTTTGTTTTGGGGAATTTTGCTAAGTGCTAATACGCATACCATTTTATACCTAAAATAACACCAAAACAGACCAAAAATGCAAAAATTGCTTGTTATTTGGGTTTGTTAGTGTGCAGGTATGGTTAGTCAAAATCACAAGAAAAAACAGTCAAATACAAGATAGCACGGACACGAGAATCAGTGAGTACAAAGCACGAGCCAAGCAAAGCCAAACCCTAGCCAATTTCTCTTTTTATAAAGCCTCAAGGACCAATCTTGCAATTTCCAAAAGTTATTTATAACTTGAAAGAGAGAAAAGAAACACAAGGACCAAATGTGCAAACTTCCCAAACTCCAACAGTTTTAACTGTCAAAGAAGTAGGCGGGAACCCCTTTTACTATTCATCGTCTCCCCCATTTTCACCCCATGGTAAAACAAGGGGCAAATCAAAATTAGAGGGTGCGTTGGTCAATTCAAGGAAGCTCAAGCACAAATGCAAGGACAAATTAGTCTAATCAAGGAGATACTTATCCTAGCTCAAGCTCAAAGGCCACGTAATCAAAGAAAGAAGCACAAATAGTGGTGGGTTTTGTGCTAAACTCACTCACAAAACTAGCACAAACGTCACATCAAGGGAATGACACGCTGGCAATCCTCAAGTGTGCACATCTTGATCAAACGGCCACGATTGAAGCTCAAATGATTGGAAAATGAATGGCAGAGATTGAAGGATTGGGTAGCAAGGCAAAAGGGCCTAGAAGCTTCAGCTTGGCACTATAAATAGGCCTCATTCTCACACACAAAAGGGTCGTCTTTTCTTTTTATCTAATTTTTAGTAATTTAGTCTAGCTTAAATTCGTGTTTTTATGTAATTTTCCTTTTTCAAGTATTGTAATCAGCTTCTTTAATCAATGAAATTCAGTCTTTAGTATTTTAAATCTCATTTTCTAAGCTCTTATTTTAAGTCATAAGCTCTCTTAATAAGTTGTCTCAATAAGCTAATATTAAGCTCTTTCAGTCTATAAGCTGAAATAGAGCTGTTTGAATTCAGTATTAACCTTATCTAAACCTTAAAACAGTTTAATCTTATATGGATCCGTATTTGAATTGTGCTTTAGGACAGGGACTTACATTGGTAAGAGATCCCTAGGGACGATACCTTAGCTTTAATAGCTAAGGAGCCTTGTAGCTTGCCTTAATTGTCCCTTTTTGTTTAGCTAAAGGATTATGTAAGTTTCTTCTCTTCATTTTTCTCTAAATTCTAGTTTTAATGCTTAGTAATATTTTAGGATTTTTTATATGCTTAAATTGGTTATTTGATTATTCATTTTTGCTTATTAGTGTTTAATATCTCTTCTAGTGTCTTATTAGTGTTTTTACCTAATCTGTTTTTGTCTTATTTAGTTATAGATATTAGTTGCTAATTTTTCATAAAAAATCATAAAATCTAAATTATTAGTTTAATTGTTTAGATATTAGATTATGGCTTTTTCAGTTGTTTAATCATGGATTATTAAGTTTGTTTTAAGCTAGTTTTTAATCTGGAATTAGTTTTGTGCAATCAAATTTCTCTTAAAAGCTTTTTATATCCTGTTAAATGATAAAGGGGTGTTTGGTTTCTTTAGTGCAGTTTCAAAATTGCACTAGCAGTACTAACCTAAGTTAGTACTGCTGACTCTTTACACTACCAGTACTAACTAAAAAGTTAGTACTGCCTTCACAAGTTAGTACTGTTAGTATAAATTATAGCTTTTCAAAATTAAGTAGGAATTAAGTTTAGATTTAGTTATAGCTTATTAAGATTTTAGTTTTAGTTTTCTAGCTTATTTCATTACTTATTACGTTTTCAAAAGTACTGCTGAATTTTTACACTAGCAGTACTAACCTCAGTTAGTACTGCTGTGTTCTCAGCTTAATTTAGATCAGAAATTTTAGTATTTAGCTTATAAAATTCAGTAGGATTTAAGTTTTCATATAGCTTAATATAGTTTAAGTCTTAAATTTTGTTTTCTAGCTTATTGTCTTAGCTTATTTTGCTGTCAAAAGTCTTAAAAAAACCTGAAAAATCCAAAAACAATACTTAGAATCTTTATGATTTTAATTTGATAATTCAGCTTTTAAGTCTAGATTTTATAGCTTATTTAGATGGATAAATAGTAGTTTAAGTTGTCTTTTAAGTTTCAAAGTCTAGTTCAGCTTATTTAGTTCTCTAGCTTATTTGTAGTTTGTGTTTCCTTGCTTATTTCCTGAGTTTGCCTGTTTCATGCTTAATTTCAGTAGAATAAAAGTTCCTCTATCTTAGATTTCTTTGCATTTTTAGATTAAGCACATCATAAGCCTTCTAGATCACTTCTCCTTTTTAGATTTAAGCTTAATTTGAGTCTTTTATGGCTGTTTAAGTGAAAATAAGCTCAAAACCTCACTTTCTGTAATCAGTTTAGAAATAAGCTCTTATTGAGCTTATTTGAGATTTTCAGTCCTAGTAGCTTTTATTAATTTTGTTCCCACTAGCTTCTTTTACAACTTTGCTTCTTTGAGTTTTTCATTTTAAGCACTTTTCAAATTTCACCTTAATTCGGGTCTTAGTTTGTTGTCGGGATATATTTCTCAGGGTAGATAGTGTAACTTATCGATTTTAATTGCTTTTCAGATTAGTCCCTCCGTTAGTTTGTTAGGTATTTGCACCATTAGTCCTTAGTTAAGTTTTAATTAAGTTTAATAGTTTTAATTAGTAATTAGGTTTAATTTTTTAATTAGTTTAATTAGTCTTTTATAAAAAAGTAAAAATTAGTTTTTTTTATTTCTTTCCAAATCAAATATCTGTGCTTCATTCAAATCAGGATCCGAACCTAAACGTGGTTTCAATTTCACTAGTCATTGGGGATAACGACCCGGGTGATCATACTTGCCCGGTTTAATATACGTATTTTATATTATATTATATATATATATATTTTTTTAGAGTGAATTTTATCAAGGGTAACTTGGTAATCTTCTTAATTTCTCTTCTTAAGTATTATATTTTATATATATTTTCACGTGTGTTAAAACTTCACATCAAGTTTCGAAGTTTTTTTTGGTCAGGCGATTTATACGATCAATTTGGTCAGGCGATTTATACAATCAATTTGTTCAGGCGATTTAATACTATCATTTTGGTCAGGTCGAATTTATACAATTTATTTGGTAAGGCGATTTTATACAATCAATTAGTTCAAGTGATTTAGTCAATCATTTGGTCAGACGATTATACAATCAATTGATCAGGCGATTTGATCAATAAATTTGTTCAGGAGATTTATACAATCAATTTGTTCAAGCGATTTATACAATCATTTGGTCAGGCGATTTATACAATCAATTTGGTCAGGCGATTTATAAAATCAATTTGTTCAGGCGATTTATACAATCATTTGGTCAGGCGATTTATACATAATTACCAAAGGTGATTTATACATCTTCCTTTAGGTGATTTATATGTTTTGCTTGGGTGATTTATACACTTTACTAAGGAGAACTATACACGTTTGTTCAGTGTGAATTATACGGTTGTTCTTTGATTTGTAAAATCCCATGAATATTCGATTTCTCGGTTTTATCAAGAATTGTAAAATCCTGTGTATTCCGAAAGACTCAACTTCATTAATCAAAACTCACTTTAACAGAACAACCTCCAATCACTGTAAGATCAATTTTTATCTTTTTCACATTGTTATTGAATATGGATTCAATTATTTCACTTGGGACAAAAAGAATATTCATGCTGAGTAATGATACTTACGGTGCTGACAATCGTTCTACTTTGTTGGACAATGACCTGTATGATCTTTGAAATTAGAATGGAATTATACATGAAAATAGTGAGACAGAGAATGATACATGAATCAGGTTGAAAATGGTCTCCTCATTTGGCCTACGGTTGAAGAGAATGGTGTTATCAGGTTAACAAATATTAAAAACAAAGAATATGCTGGAATTATCTTCTGTTGAGAAAATTAAGCTGATTGAGATGATGGAAGTCCAATATCATTCACTCAAGGTTTCCATGTCTCTTGATATTATTCACTGTGAATCATCACAGAAGATTGCTAAGAATTATGGGAGAGAGTTTAATTACTGATGCAAAGGTACCATCTTTGACTTCTTTGACAAAGCAGGAAAGAGAGTGTAAGCTGTATGATGCATTCGATAAGTTTACTCACATCAAGGGGGAATCACTTCATACGTATTACTTGAGATTTACTCAGCTGATCAATGATATGAATATCTACAAAATGAAAATGGAGCAATTTCAAGTTAATACCAAGTTCTTAAACAGTCTTCCACCTGAATGGAGTAAGTTTGTGACTGATGTCAAGCTTGTTAAAGATTTGAATACCTCCAACTTTGATCAGCTTCATGCATATCTTGAGCAACACGAACTCCATGCAAATGAAGTCTGTATTATGCGAGAACGCAATCATGATCCACTTGCATTCGTTGCAAATCAGCAGATGAAAACACCTCACTTCAACCCTTATCAATCATCTTACAACAATCCTCAACTTCCACAACAATTTTCACCATCACAATATGGATCAATTCAACCCACTCAACATTACTCATCTACTTATCCATCACAACAACAATTCAATCATTCATCCATTCCACCATCACATACATATCGGTCTCAAATGAATCATCAAACCTCATCTGTTCCACAAGTAATTCCACAAGTTGCTTATCAAACACCTCCAGCTCCTACACAACCTATGCCTGAGTCACCATTTGTGGACTCTGGTTTTGCTGTTCCTGTTTTTTCTCTCGGAGATGATCCGATTGCTTGTCTCAATAAAGCAATGGCTTTTTCTAACAGGTGTAGCTTCTTCAAGGTTTCCTTCTACCAATAATCAACTTAGAAATTCCTCTAATCTAAGAAACCAAGCCACTATTCAAGACGGCAGGGTTACAGTGCAACAAGTTCAGAGAAGACAAGGGCAAAATTATTCTGGTACTGCTTATAAGAGTAATGCTACTAGCTCAAGAGGAAATATTGCAAGTGGAATAGCAAGGGTTGTTAAGTGCTACAACTATCAAGGTGAAGGACATATGGCTAGGAAATGCACTCAGCCGAAGCGACCAAGGAATGCATCATGGTACAAGGAGAAAGCAATGTTAGCAGAAGCTCAGGAAGCTGGACATATATTGGATGAAGAGAAATTCGCATTTCTTGCAGATCCCGGTGTTCCAGCAAGTCAAGCTCAGACAATCATCCCTCACAATGCTGCTTTTCAAACTGAGGATCTCGATACTTATGATTCTGACTGTGATGATCTCTCGAATGCACAAGCGGTTCTTATGGCCAACATTTCCAACTATGGTTCTGACGTTATCTCAGAGGTACCTAATTCTGAAACCTATCTGAATGATGTGGATAATCAAAGTGTGCATGCATTGTAGGATTTTAAACAATCACCAGTTATGGATTTTACAGATAATAAGATATCTAGTGATAGCAATATCATTCCATATTCTCAATATTTGCAAGAAACACAACAGGCAACTATTCAATATACTAATTTACAGGCACAACAAGATTCAATGATTTTATCTGTGATTGAACAAATGTCTGAACAAATGATTAATCATGTAAATAATTTGGAAAAGGCTAATAAGGAACAAAATAATGAATCAATAACCGTTGAGCTTGAGAGATATAAGGAAAGGGTCAAAAAATTTGAACAACATTTTAATATTGATTTAAGTAGTCATGAAAAAATGATTGATTCTCAAATGGATGATATGATTAGATAGAAACTTGCACTCAAAGAACAAATTAACTCACTTGAGCAAAATCTTTCTAAACAAATCAAAGAAAAGGAATCTTTATTCAAAACTTTTATAGTTTTCAAAAATGAATCCAAAGAAAAAGAAAATAAATATTTGGAAAATGAAATTGATTTGGAAAAGAAGATTAAGGAACTTGATAATATTGTTTATAAAGTGGGTCAATCTGCTCAAACAGTGCACATGTTTAAGCCACAAGCGTTTTATGATAATACACACAAACAAGCTTAAAACCAACCTTGTATGATGGTGTTGTTTTGTCTAATACACATGTTGCTATGCCTGTGATTGATGATGAAGAAACATTGATTTTGGAAGAAGAGAGTCGATAAAAAATGTCTAAAAAAGCAAAAGATCATGAAGTTGTTGCAAAGAAAATTTCTCATAAACCTATCGATTATGAAAAATTAAATAGCTTAACTGATGAGTTTTTGAAAAATGTTTTTCTCAAAACAAGAAATTATCGCTGAACAAGCCTTTTGGTTTCACTATATCAACCATACCATTGGAATCTTTCTTACACACCACTTTTTAGTGAAAGTTCACAGTGAATTAACTTAAGGTGAGTTTGGTGAATGCAAGCCTTAAAAAGCTCAAATTCCACCTCACCCAGTTTGACTCTGTTAGGTGAAGAAAGAGGGACAACACCTAATGCTCTTGAAGAAGGTGAATGGGGGTTTGAGCATACTAAAACTATTTTTAACAATGAAATTATTTCATTTCTAAACTTTAAAAGACAATCTTCAATGTGCTTGATAAAGATGTCTTCTAAATGAAATAACAGAAGTACAAAAAATTTTTGTCCCAAATGTACGCGGCTGTTCAACAATCTTTTAGTGATAAACAATGTTTTGGAAATTGTACTAGAAAGGAAATTCTTTGGAACTGATCGACCTCTTACAAAAATCATGTCTCAAGATGTTCTGTTAACTGTGATAAATTCTATGTCTTGGAATAATGATTCTGTGAATATGGAAATGCAAACGTGTGATTCGTGTGAAAAGTGTTTGAATCTTGATGCTGAGCTTTCCAAATCAAAACAAGCTTATAATGATCTTTTGAAAAATTACTCACAACTTGAAAAACATTGTATTTCTCTCGAAGTCTCAATGCAATTGAAACAGGAAGTTTTTCAAAACGATGAATCTTGTGTTAATCATAATGGTGTTGAAATTCAAGAATATTTTGAAATCAATGATTTGAAAGCTCGGCTACAAGATAAAGACACGACCATTTGTAAGTTGAAGGATACCATCAGATCTTTGAGTAAGAATACTAAGGAAGAGAATGTTAATCATGATAAATGTGAACTTGAGCCCATAAATGAGGAATTGGAAAATAGTGTGGCTAAATTACTGTCAGAAAATGAGCGTCTTTGTAATGAAATAAATCATGTGAAACAGGTTTTTAAAGATCAATTTGACTCGATCAAACAGACACGTATTCGTCATAAAGAACAAAGTGATATTATAACTCTGTAATTAAACACAAACTGAACTTAAAATCTGTAGAAAAATGAGGATTTAAAAGACTCAAAATAAAGATTAGGTTTTTGTGATAACATAATTGAAAAAACAATTTACGAAAATTAAAAAGGGAAAGAGAACTTATTTAAAAATGTTGTTCACACACCTTCTGCCACCACTATTGCTCCAGGCATGTTCAAGCTTGATTTAGAACCGTTGCCTCCTAGGTTATTGCAAAATAGGGAAGTTCACATAGACTATCTTAGGAACACTCAAGAACAAGCTAATATTCTTCGGGAAATAGTCGAACAAGCTAAGGCGAAACAACCTTTAGATAGCGAGTTAGACCTTGCCTGTAAGTATGCCACAAGAATTCAGGAGTTGCTTGTATATGTTCAAGATACGTGCCCTAATGCGATAATACCTAGTGCTAAGAAGGTTACTGTCAAACCCATGAACAATGTCAAGAAAGTTAGGTTTGCTGAACCTCTCACATCCTCAAGCAACAGTAAACAGGTAGAGTCTTCTAATACATCAGATTCTAACACAACTGTGTTGTCTTCTACAGGAGTGAAGTGTTCTACTAGGAATTGCAGATCAAAGCCTCTAGGCAATAAAAAGAATGATAGGATCTAGCAAACACCAAGTAGGAACAAGAAGAATAAAGTAGAAGCTCAACCTAGGAAAGTTAATAATTCAAATCGTGTTGTTAAACCTGTTTGTGATGTTGATGTTAAGCATTCACTGTCAAATACGAATTCTGAAATTCTCTGTGCTACTTGCAATAAATCTATGTTTGATGGTGTTCATGATAAATGTCTTTTTGATCTTGTGCAAAATGGGAATAAACGTACTAAATCTGCTAAGAAACATAAAAAAAAAAATGTTTCAAAACCTACGGGTCATGTATTCACTGAAGTAGGATTTAAGTGGAAACCAACAGGAAGAACTTTCACTATAGTTGGTAACTCGTGCCCTTTAACTAGGTTCACCTCAACTAATGTAGTGCCTCCTAAGCAAACCACTTCCCACTTAGATGAAATACAAAAACCAGAGATAAAAGTCTATTGCAGGAAACCCAAAAATTCTAAAAACATAGGTTCGAGTAAAATAGCTAAGATTATAGAATCTAAGAATGTTAACCACTCGGAACCCAATCAAACATGGGGATCCAATGCAACAGATATTCTATCGTCTTCTTCTCTTGTCATGACAGGTTATCCAGATTGTACTCTGGTATCTGGACTCCGGATGCTCGAAACACATGACAGGGAATCGCTCTCAGCTCATGAACTTTGTTAGTAAATTTTTGGGTACTCTTAAATTCGGGAATGACCATATTGCAAGGATCATGGGGTATGGTGACTATCTGTTGGGAAACGTTATTATCTCTAAAGTATACTACGTTGAGGGGCTTGGACATAATTTATTTTCTGTTGGTCAATTTTGTGATGCAGATCTTGAAGTTGCATTTCGGAAAAACACTTGCTTTATTCAAAATTTAGAAGGTGTTGATCTACTTTCAGGGTCTCGAGACACAAATTTGTACACAATTTCTCTTGATGACATGCTTAAATCATCTCCGATCTGTCTTCTATCCAAAGCGTCAAAGACTAAGAGCTGGTTATGGCACCGTCGATTATCTCATCTCAACTTCGGTACTTTGAACAAGCTAGCTAAAGACGGTCTTGCACGAGGAATTCCTAGACTTAAATTTCAGAAAGATCATTTGTGTTCAGCATGTGCATTAGGGAAAAGCAAAAAATCCTCTCATCAACCCAAAGCTGAAGACACTAACCAAGAGAAACTATATCTTTTGCATATGGATTTGTGTGGCCCGATGCGTGTGGCTAGTATTAACGGGAAAAGGTATATCTTAGTGATAGTCGACGATTACTCAAGATTTACCTGGGTCAGATTTTTGAAGACAAAAGATGAAGCTCCTGCGGCCATCATCAAATGTATTAAAAACATTCAAGTTCGTTTGAAAGCCACAGTCCGGAATGTTCGAACAGATAATGGAACCGAATTTGTCAATCAGACACTTCGTGAATGGTATGAAAATGTTGGCATCACGCATCAAACTTCTGTAGCTCGCACTCCTCAGCAGAACGGTGTTGTCGAAAGGCGAAATCGGACTCTTGTAGAAGCTGCTCGAACTATGCTGATATTTTCTAAAGCTCCATTATTTCTCTGGGCCGAAGCTATCAATACTGCTTGTTACACCCAAAACCGTTCTTTGATACGCCTCCGATACAACAAAACTCCATACGAGCTTATGCAAGACAAGAAACCGGACTTATCATTCTTTCATGTCTTTGGTTCACTTTGTTATCCTACCAATGACCATGAGGATCTGGGTAAATTTGATGCAAAAGCAGACATTGGGATTTTCGTTGGTTACGCGCCTGCAAAGAAAGCGTTCAGAATCTACAACAGAAGGACCCGGATAATTACTGAAACAATTCATGTAACGTTCGATGAGCTAACAACAATGGCTTCTAAACAATTCAGTTTAGGACCCGGGCTTCATTATATGACTCCTGTTACATCCAGTATAGGACTCGGTTCAAATCCTGTTTCTCAACAACCTTGCTTGCCACCAATAAGAGATGATTGGGATCGGTTATTTCAACCAATGTTCGATGAATACTTTAACCCTCCAACAATTGCTGTTTCTCTAGTTCCAGAAGCTGCTGCTCCAAGAGCTAAAGTATTAGCTGATTCTCCTGTGTCAACTTTCATTGACCAGGATGCTCCATCAATAAGTATTCCCTCATCACAAGAACATGAACATTCTCCAATCATTTCTCAAGGTTTTGAAGAATCACCAAAAACACCAACATTTCATGATGATCCACTTAATGAATCTCCACAAGACTCAACTTCTCAAGGATCATCATCTAATGTGAGACAAATCCACACTCCATTTGAACACCTTGGTAGATGGACTAAGGATCATCCTATAGCAAACGTGATCGGTGATCCTTCTCGCTCTGTATCTACAAGGAAGCAACTTGAAACTGATGCCATGTGGTGTTATTTTGATGCCTTCCTAACTTCAGTAGAACCAAAGAACTTCAAACAAGCAATGATTGAACCGTCATGGATCAATGCGATGCAAGAAGAAATTCATGAATTTGAAAGACTTGAAGTTTGGGAATTGGTGCCGTGTCCAGATAAAGTATTCTTGATCAAAATGGATTTATAAGGTCAAGATAGATGAATTTGGCGGGGTACTAAAGAATAAGGCTAGACTCGTTGCTCAAGGATTTAGACAAGAAGAAGGAATCGATTTCGAGGAATCATTTGCACCGGTTTCTAGAATTGAGGCCATTCGTATCTTCGTAGCAAATGCCGCTTACAAGAATATGATAATCTACCAAATGAACGTCAAAACGGCTTTCTTGAATGGCGAGCTCAAAGAAGAGGTCTACGTTTCTCAACCAGAAGGATTTGTTGATCAGGATAACCCATCGCATGTGTACAAGATCAAAAAGGCTCTTTATGGTCTTAAACAAGCACCACGTGCATGGTATGATATGCTGTCAAGCTTCCTTATCTCTCAACAATTCACCAAAGGTGTAGTTGATCCAACACTCTTCACACGGCATGCTGGAAACGACATATTACTGGTACACATTTATGTTGACGATATAATATTTGCATCATCTAATACTGCCATGTGTAATGAGTTTGCTAATCAGATTACCAATAAGTTTAAGATGTCGATGATGGGGCAAATGTCATTCAATTTAGGATTACAAATATCTCAAAGTCCCAAAGGCATCTTTATAAAACAATCTAAATATGCTTCTAAATTTGTTAAAAAATATAGTTTGCATTCTACTGATTATGTCGACACACCCATGATTGAAAACAAGAATCTGGATGAAGATCTACAGGCGAAACAAGTTGATGCTATAATTTACCGTGGCATGATTGGATTTTGTATCTTACATCCAGTAGACCTAACCTTAACCATGTTGTTTGCTTATGTGCCCGGTATCAGGCTAAGCCTATCGAAAAGCACTTACAAGCGGTGAAACGGATCTTTCGATACCTTAACAGAACCCACTAACATAGGTCTCTAGTACTCGAAGGATACCGATATGTCTCTAACAGCATATGCAGATGCAGATCACGCGAGGTGTCAGGACACTAGACGTAGTACATCAGGGGAATAGCACTCAATTCTAAGTGCATAAATTGTTAGCTGGTTTCCAAAGAAGCAAAAGAGGCACTGCGATCTCGAGTACAAAGGAATTAATATATTCTTTATTTGGTGCTGTTGTCGCTCAAATTATGGATGCGTCGTACAGCTAACAAGTTTTTGTTTTTTAAATTCAAATAAGATTCCTTTTATTACTACAACTCGCAACAAAAGTGCATTGCTATATGTTGTAACAAGTTCAACACTCAAGAGCCAAAAACACATCGATTTAGCTACCATTTTATTAAAGGAGCAGGTGGTGTTGTATAGTGGAATGTAACAGTATTAATTTCAGGTCATTTTACGACTCTTATTATTAGTCACTATTTATTTTAGTCCGATACGCGTTTACTTTTAATTTTGTTTTTGAGCTAAATCGCGTAGACTAGGAATAACCATTTAATGTAAACGACCATCAAATAAATTAAGGTTTACATCAACCAAGTAAGAAATAATATTAAGAGAAGATAATTATGACACTGTTGCGTATTTCTATTTTTATTGGTCACGTAAAAGGGTTACGTTTCGCAATAAAATACATTCGGACACACCCCGGAAATACCTAGACTCAAACGAATACCCACTTTTATTACCTTAACATCTAATTAAATCAATTCTTGTGTAAAACCCACTAGGGGCCGGTTATACACACAAAAGCACCTAGAAAATCCTTAAAAAATCTCCTGATGATCCTTACAAGTACTAGTACATCCTTGGTTTAATTAATACTTGTTGTAAATGTTCCCTACTAGCCAAATACATAATGGTTAATAACTATTTTGGTTTATCCTTTGCCCTATGCCGCGGTTTAATCGTGATCCTCAACACCACAAATTCCATAAGATTTCATTATCTTTAATCTCTAGCTAATCTTGTCAAATATCCTCTAATTAAGAGGTGTACTTGTGTGGTTTAACAAAACAAGGTGTAGTTAACTAGAAAACTTCAAAACCACTAGGGCTTGGATCGGTTTGGTTTGTTTGTGTAACTAGAAACATGTAACCAAGTATTTTCCTATAAATACTCACACAACCTCACCATATTACACTCTTGCATCCCCACACATTACTCGAAAACTAGCTCTACTTTGTTATTCTGTTTCGGGATCACCCAGACGGGACCACTGTCACACAATTACGACATCACCATAGTATATACAAGCTAAGATTATACGTTTAAGGGTTTGGACAAAGCAAGAAAAAGGATTTGGTTTCATAAACTAAGCTTGGGTGTTACAAGTCAAGTTTTGCACGACTAACGACACACTCGTTCAAGAAGCTAGGAACCATTGTAAGTGTACTAGCCTACATTCATATTCAAGTTTCACGTTTGCTTCATGTGTTCATATGGCAGGTTATTATATGTTACTGCTAAAACATGGGTGCTGCTGCATGAACAAACCCAGTGTCCTAAGTCTGTTAAAATATACAACAATATAGACTTGTGTGGTGATCCAAAAGCCATAAGGGCACGTAACAAAGATCTTGGGTTTATAAGCATGAATGTTTAAATATGAATGCAACACGGTAAATTATTTAACGAGAGGTTTGATAACTCGTTGGAAATGGAAACACTTTCAAGTCAACGATTTGATATTACTTAAACCAACTCGCTTTTGCTCAATAATGGATGTGATCACAATTGTTATATGCGAACTAGGGTTGTTTGAGGAAATGTCAAAATAAAGTTAGCAGAAGTTAGTACTGCTTGCTGGGTTAGTATGCTAGCGATGTTAGTACTGCTAGCAGGAGTTAGTACTGCTAGCAGGAGTTAGTACTGCTAGCAGAGTTAGTACTGCTAGCATATATGTTATTTACTGCTCAGTGTATTACATAATACTGTTTTGCAAATCTGAACTTTCTTGTGTCCAATTCGAGTCAAACCAAAATTCTAACGAATGTGTAACTCCTAATGGGTTGTATGATACGAATGCTAAATCAGAGGCATTTGTATGTAGAAGAGTTAGTACTGATAGCAGAGTTAGTAATGCTAGCAGAAGTTAAGTAATGCTAGCAGAGTTAGTACTTGCTAGCATAAATTGTTAATACTGCTTGGGTACATTAATATTATGTTTTGACATCTGAACTTAAGGGATATTTGGAACTCAGAAGAACCATAAATGGAATTTCTTGTAAAATAGAGGGGGGACTAACACGTATCATTATGAAACTCAGGGGTGTAAACGGTAAAATATTATAGATTTTAAACTATAAGGACTATTTTTGCAATAATGAAAACCTAAGGGTATTTTTTTAACTAAGTGATTTAAATAAACTACTTTATGGTATCAGACTGTCGTGATATAATAGGATACTTCTATAACTAAAGTCACGCAAATGAATAAATAGGCTGTATTTATTATTAATGTACTTAAACCACCTTGTAAACTTAAAAGTGATATAGTTCGTACACATTCCAAAAGCAACGAGGAAAACGAATACAATAAACTTTATACACACCACATAAGTGATTCACCAGTATATATAAACTAGATATTGGTTATAGTTTTTCAGATTGAGTCGTTAGCCTAAATATGTAGACTAAGACTTGACCGTATTTACTTAGGTAATTGACGGTGTGATTCACTACCTGCTTGGATATATAATATCAATCAGAGGACTACCTTCTAAGGTGAGTTCATAGCCCCATGTTTTACTGTTATTTAAATGATTTACATCCTTGGGGTGAGACATGCTTTGTTCTTACCAAATTGGACGCCTAAGTGTACATTTTTATATCATGATTAAGTGTTGGCCTAAGTTACCATAACTATTATGTCCCATGTTCATGAACTGTTAATTGCATAGATTGTGATTGGGGATTATCATTATGTGTGCATGATTGTTATGAATAGATATATTCTGGATTGACAAATCCCCGTTCGGGTGACTTGCTAATCATCGGGAACGAACGCACTACATGTGTCGAATTTGGTTGTTGCGGGGGGTTAGCACCATCTCATTTACGGACGCTTGTTGGACAAAGATATTTTGCATTCATATATGTCAGAGCTTCAGTGTCATGAGCTTAGGAAAACGTAATTACTTTTTATGATGTTTGCATGTGTTGCTCAATCATACACTTGGAAATCTTGCGGTCCTACAATTGATTTACATAAACCTATGAATTCACCAACTTTATGTTGACGTTTTAAGCATGTTTTTCAGGTCAATAAGGCACGGGGTGCGGTGATACATTGGAAGTCAATAATTGAAGAGTCAACATTTAAGATTTGGGGTCTTATTACATTTTGGGGACAATTGTTACTATAACCGGAAGCTTCTATTTATATTGTAGAACTCATTTGAACGCCATGCGCTTATGTAACAAACAAGTATTTTGTTAATCCAATGTATCTTTTTCAAACGACACGTTTAGTGGTCGTTCTCATATCTTGTGCTATTGATCCGAAAATGTAACACCCTCGGATATTCAACATTCCGCTGCGACCCAGATTTAAGGGTGTTACATGGAACTCTACTTTGTTCGAACAGAATATCAACTAGCTGATATCTTTACCAAACCTTTGCCAAGAGAAAGATTCAATTTCTTGATCGAGAATCTAGGTATGAGAAGCATGTCTCCGGAAGCGCCAAAACGTCTGACAAAGGAAGAGGATGAGTAAAGGTGGTTACTCGCGGTATATCTTGTATCATATGTACATCAAAAAACATAAAAACACAAAAATATTTTTCTTTTATATAAATTTTTCAAAAAGAAAATAAAAATTAAAAAAAATCAGAAAAATATAAAAATATGTATCTCTAGCATGTCTTCTGAAAATCGATAACATTTACGGCCTTAGAAATGTCATTTAATAATGATACGAGGCTGTAAATGAAGTTCGCGCAAAAGTTCTAATCGCTTTTAAAACATGCCAAAATGGCTTGCTATTATTTCTGATAGCAGCCTGGTCATCATCTTAAAGGCAAGTATTTCAAAAAGAAAACTTAACCTCACAACGGGAAATTGTTGGGATTAAAAGACTTCTTGATGATCTTAGAGTTACTGCTGCTCAGGTTTGTGTTACTGCTGCCAAGCTAAAGTTAGTGTTGTTCATTAACTTTAATGAAAAATATGATAAGTAGTTAGTGCTGCTAGTATAAAGTTAGTACTGCTAGTTCATAGTTACTACTGTTAGTATATATTAGTACTGCTAGTATAAAGTTAGTACTGCTAGTGTAAAGTTAGTACTGCTGGTGATGATTGAAAAAAATATTCTAAGTAGTTACTACTGCTTGTGCTCCGTTAATGCTGCTGGTGTATAAGTTACTATCGCTCAAAGATTAAGACTGCTAAAAGAGTTTCTACTATCAGAGAAAGGATAAAGACAGAAGAAAAGATAAAGATTGTTTGAAGATCAAGATTACTTACGTGGTAAGTATTAGTTATTTATAGAATAAATCATAGAGAATATTCTAAGTCTTTATGAACTATATCTGTAAATCGGACTTAAGAATCTTGGTGATATAAAAGGAGGTTCCTAGGGGGATAGAGTTTTAATAAATGTTTTACAATTTGGATAAGGTTATTTCAATAGCTTCAAGGTTTTGTAACCCTAATACTAGGAGTGTATTCGTATTATTCTTAATAATATTGGAGCTTTTAATGTTTGTTGAATTGTGATATTGTGTTACTGTTTCATTAAGAATTCTTCTAATATTAAAGATTAGATTTCGCATAATCTTTAATACACTTAACAAAGTTTCTACTATAGTTGTGTCAGATTATTATATTCATAAAAACTAAACATTAAACATGCTTAAGGTATTTGATCTATTGGTGGTGGGATTCATCAAGAGGTATCCGACAACTAGGAAAACAAGTGGTTCAGAGGCTTGTTGGCTTTGAGAAAACTTTGCTAGAAGATACTGGCATGCAAATTTTTCACACATGGGTTGCATGTATTCATAGTTCCCATGCTCAAACCTGGTTAGTTTGGTGATATGGAGGATGAGAATGAATAAGACTCAGATGATAGAATATGCACCATGGAAATCATAGGAGAATGGAATTACTGCACCAAAGAAATTCAGTTGTGAATGGTGTTGGAAAGTCTTCCTACTACAAACTGTGAAGATAGGCTCAGAACAGGATTAGTGGGATAGGTAAGAATGTACCTTTAATGATGGGCATTCCTAACTGAATCAAGTAAACTTTAATCAATTAAGGATTTGCTATGCTATGATGGAAGCTAGTAAAGAAAAGAGATTGTAGGAATGCAATATCAAAGAAGACCCAAAGAATCTTTTAAAGCAGCAATATGAAAACTTTACTGCTCCAAGCTCAGAGATGCTTGATCAAACTTTTGATAGGCTTCAAAAGCTTGTGAGTCAGTTGGAGCTTTTGGGAGAAACGATTTCACAAGAAGATGTAAATCTGTGAATCAGAAGCTATTAAGAAGTTTGTCACCTGAGTGGAACACACATGTTGTTGTGTGGAGGAATAAAATGTTTGGATACAATAACGCATGGATGATCTCTTCAACACACCCTTAGGTGTATGATACCAGATGTCTAATATTGGAGTGTCTAGCTCAAGTTCAAGCACATAGAACATGGCTTTTATGTCCTCTTTCAATTAACAACAATAGTAGTACCAATAGATCAGTTAGTACTACTCAATCAGTTAATACTGCTAAAGGAGTTTTTGTTGCTAATACTCAAGTTAATGCTGCTAATATTTACAACTTGAGTGATGCTGTTATTTGTGCATTCCTTGCTAGTCAACCAAATAATCCTCAACTTGCACATGAGGACATGCAACAAATCCATCTAGATGATTAAAAGAGATAGATTAAAGATGGCAAATGGCTATGTTGACTATAAGGGCTAGAAGGTTTTTAAATAATACAAGTAGGAAGCTTACTATCAATGGCAATGAGTCTGTTGGCTTTAATAAGTCCAAAGTGGAGTGCTACAACTGCCACAAAAGGGGACATTTTGCTAGGAAATGCAGAGCTACAAGAAATAAAGACTATAAGAACAAGGAAAGCACAAGAAGGATTGTGCCTGTGGAAACATCCACTTCTATGGATTTGGTGTCATGTGATGGTCTTAGTGGGTATGACTAGAGTGATCAGGCAGAGGAAAGACCAAATTATGCACTCATGGCTTTCTCATCTTCAAGTTCTAACTCAGAGGTATCTAACAATACAAATTGTTTAAAATTTTGTTTGAAAACTGTTGAAACTCTTAAATCTCAATATGATCAACTACATAAAGATTTTAAGAAATCTGAGTTAATGGTTCTAGCTTATAAGTTAGGATTAGAGTCAGTAGAAGAGAAACTTGAAGTCTATAAGGCAAATAAGTCTATTTATTCACAAGATATAAAGGTCTTAAAATTTGAAATTGAATGTGAAGATATAGCTATCAGAGAGCTCAGGCAGAAGCTAGAAATGGCTCAAAAAGAAAAAGATGGAATTCAATTTAATGTAGACAAATTTGAAAATGCATCTAAGGCTTTAACCAACTCATAGAAAGTCAGATTGTTGACAACTGCAAGAAAGGCTTGGGCTATAATGCAGTTCTACCTCCCTACACAGGAAACTTCATGCCTCTAACACCTGACTTGTCTTTTACTGGTTTAGATGAGTTTGTTAATAAGCCTGTAGTTGAGAACAGAAAGTCTGATGAAGAAGTGTCTAAGGTAGTTAGGAAGTCTAATGATTCTCTAATTATTGAAGATTGGGTGTCAGATAGTGAGGAAGAAAATGTGTCTCAAACTAAAACTGAGAAGAAAACAGTTAAGCCTAGTATTGCTAAGATAGAGTTTGTCAAACCTAAGCAACAAGAGAAAACTGCTAGGAAAACTGTTAAACAAGTTGAGAAACATAGGCAAAACACTCACAGTCCAAGAGGCAATCAAAGAAATTGGAACAATATGATGTCTCAAAGACTAGGAAGCAATTTTGAGATGTTTAATAAGGCCTGTTATGTGTGTGGAAGTTTTGATCATTTGCAGGTTGACTGCAATTACCATCATAAACAGTTTCAAAAACAAAGGATGGTAAAACCTGTTTGGAACAATGCTCAAAGGGTGAATCATCAAAACTTTGCTAAAAAGACTCACCCCTTCAAGAGTTGAATCATCCGTTAAGTCGCTCAAATGAGTCCCGAACCGCTTTTATCAAAAAGTATATGAAAAAGTTACACATTTGGTCCCTCAAGTATCCAACACTTGTCATTTATCTTTAAAGTGTTAATATAAATACTTTTTTTATATACAAAATTTTCATTTCCATCTAAAATATACACACACATTTGTTTATAACTCTCTCCCTCTCCACATTATCCGGCCACCGCCCCACCACCATCTCCGGCGACCATCGCCGGCCACCACCGTCGCGCCGCCGCCGGAAATCTCACTTTATATTAAAGTTTTAATATAAATATAAAATTTTATATTAAAATTTTTAATAAATCATTTCATATAATAAAAAAAACACACACACCACTACACTCTCTCTCTCTTCTCCCTCAAACTATCCGGCCAACCACCACCACCGCCGGATCCGGCCACCACCGTCGCGCCGCCGCCGGAAAACTTTTCCGGCCGAAACCAAAAATGATCCTCGTTAACCGATCTATCCGACCCACTAGGTCACTCTCCTCCACGCGCTATTTTCTTCCCTCTCTCTCTCTTCGGCAGCCGGCTACCACCTTCAATATCACCATAACACCACCATCATCATTTTATCATCATCATCATCACCCCGTCACCCCGCCCCCATCTCCACCGAAACCCCACCACCAGACCACCACTAGAGGGTGCGTTTGATTTGTTATAAAATGTATAGGGTGCGTTGGGTTGATGTAGAAACCGGCGAGGGTGCGTTTTGGTTATCAAGAAACACCACAAGGGTGTTTGTTTCGCTGGTCAGCCGCCGCAAAGGCGCGTCGGGTTCGGGTCAGCCCCGACGTAGGACGCGTTGGTTTTATTTTTCATAGATTAGGATGCATTTGGTTTATTGTTATCATAAATTTAGGGTTTCTTATAGCAAAATAGGCTGTTTGGGTTGTGTCACGCGAAAAGGGTGCGTTTGTTGTGGTCTCACAGCCACCCATGGGTGTGTTCGGTTCGTGATAAAACAACCCGAGGGCTGCGTCGGGTTTGGGTAAAACACTCACAGCAGGAGTGTTTGTTTTGCAACAGCCGGGGGTGTTTGTTTTCAGGGTTGACAACCAAACGGGGGTGTTTGGTTCGGTTTAGACAGTTAAGGGGGCGTTTGGGTTGAGTAGTTAAGGGGTGTTTGGCTGTAACAGCCAAACAAAGGGGGCGTTTGGTTATTAGTGACAAATAGGGGGCTGTTTGGTTTAAGGGATAACACCACATAGGGGTGTTTGGTTTGGCACGAGTAGGGCGCGTTTGGATCAACGAGGAAACAACGAGGGTTTGTTTGGTTTATATTATCAAAACGACAAATAAAAATAACTTAAGTTTTAATAAATATTAAAACTGGATAACTATTATTTGGTGGTTTTTAAAATGGTTAAATAAATATAATATTTATTAAGTGAGTTAAGATGAATTAACAATAAATATATATTAAAATTTTATGAATATAAAATTTTAACGAGATTTATAATTTATAAATCGGAACCAAAGGGGCGGTTAAGGGTTATATAAATACAATATTTATTAGTTTGTGAGTTTCGATATAACAACGTGAATATATATGTCATATCTGATAAACGCGGGAGTTGGAAAAATGGAAACGTGAATACTTGCAACATATATATTATAACTAGAAAGCGCGTGCATTTGAAATATTGAAAAACGAATGATTTCAATATATTTTGATTAAAGGGAAAACGTAGAGTTTTAAGAAAACGGAAAACGTTATATAAACGGGAAAGTCATGAAGAAATTTTATATAAATTTCTATATTTATTAATGGTTCACTAAAACTGCTATCATTTTAGAAACCGATAAAAGGACTATGTTATATTTTAAAGATATATTAAAATATAACTACATCATAACTTGACAACGAACGAAAACTATATTTTTACATTAAGACGACTGTTTTAGATACGACTTGTCAAAGAAACGAAACATAATTTATAAAATATTAATTTATATTTTATAATGGTTATGAACGGTTACAAACATCGGTTGTTTAATTTATAACATTAAGACATTTGTCTGCTTTTATTCAAAGTCTGTTACCAATTGAATTGCTGTCGAAATAATTGGGTTTAATTATTTATTCACACATTTTATATAATACTTGCAAATTATTATATACTTTTCATAAATCTTCGGGTTGATCGTTTTTATGATATAATTCACGGTAAGAATTATATAAGGGTTATTTTTCATATGTAATATATATAGAATATATATTACACACTTTGGGTATATTTTCAATTTATTTATTTAACCAACCACCAAACCATTACAACGTTAAATCTAAATCTTTATCAACGTGTGGCGTTGATGTAACCATTCATCGGGAAACCCAAATACATTATCATAGGCTAGTGGGACTTAGCCGTTAAGATTAGTTGCAACTTCTTGATCGAGCCGCTTCGTCTTCCGTTGTGTCAGGCATATCAGATGCCTATCTGTCAATCGTTCTTCATCATCAATGTGAGTTCATAACCTCGCTTTTCAATCTTTTGAATGTTTATAAACCCGCGAGGGGGAATACATGCTTGCCTATAAACTCTTTACTTATTGTGTTATCTTATAACAATGCGATTGTTTTTAAAGGATATTGTTCTTCATCATCAATGTGAATTAGATGCCTACC
This sequence comes from Tanacetum coccineum, assembly GCA_026074375.1. NCBI lineage: Eukaryota > Viridiplantae > Streptophyta > Magnoliopsida > Asterales > Asteraceae > Tanacetum > Tanacetum coccineum. The sequence continues at coordinate 44,103 of BQNB010031265.1, forward strand.
TATCAATCGTTCTTCAACATCAAGGTGAGTTCATAGCCCCACGTTTTACATGTTTTACATATATTTTGGGGTGAGAACATGCTTGTTACAAATTCAATTACGTGTTTGATTTAAACTCGTTACGTGCTCATTTTCAACTCGTCTGCATACATGTTTACAAACGCATTTACATGGTTGATTACCTGTTTGGTTTACATATTCATTTATTATATCTCGCGAGGAGATACAATACATGGTTTAGTTTTTAATCGTAAACACATACTATATGTTATGTTTATGGATTAGCTCCGGTTGTATGTTACAAGTAATTCAATGCTGAGGGTGTCCGGGTGGGGACATCCGGTGTAGGCACACGTCAAGTAATTCAATGCTGAGGGTGTCCGGGTGGGGACATCCGGTGTAGGCACACGTCAAGTAATTCAATGCTGAGGGTGTCCAGGTGGGGACATCCGGTGTAGGCACACGTCAAGTAATTCAGTGCTGAGGGTGTCCAGGTGGGGACATCCGTTGTAAGCACATGGCCATTGTTTATGTTAGCGACTTAGTTTCATGAACTTAAAGTAATGGTAATCATGGTTTTATACACACTTGAATAAAGTGGAAATACATATTTTGGATATTTGTGATCCAACTTTGACACGTACATTTTAGGACTATTTGGGGATAGAAATGGTCTTGCATATTTTACAGCTAATTGATTTCTAAAAATCATACATACATTTTGGAAGGACATTTAAGGATTTAAATGGTCACACAATTATTTTATGATACTGTAGGGAGACAGTAGTCATTAAACGTTTTTATATGACACTGTAATGATACAGTGGGCAGATACACTTATTGAAACTAACGTTTGTATTTACAGAAACCTATGAACTCACCAACTTTATGTTGACCTTTTTAAGCATGTTTTTCTCAGGGAAATTATATGCTCGGATTTCTTGAAGTGCATTGGAGTCTATACATTCAAGCTTTTCATTGTGATGCAATTATGGGACAAATGTATATTAAATTCAAGATTTTGATTAAATCAACGAGATTGTTTTACAAACGACACATTTAGAGGTCGTTCTCTTGTATCTAGCGCTGTGTATTATGAAGTAGCACCCCATGTGGTATTCCGCTGCATTGTTGTATTTTTGGGGGTGTTACAGATTGGTATCAGAGCACTGGCTATAGAGAACTAGGTTGCATATTTTACCCTAGACTATAGTCGTTTTCACAAACATTGCATCACAACAAACATTTTCAAAGTGCATACACGCTACTTGCTTATGTGCTTACGTTACGTGCTGCATTAAGTGCTTACGTGGCATACATATATATAATATATATATAATGTGGTGAAGAGATTCAACAAAGACTCCAAAAATATAATGAAAGATGAGAAGCAAAGAGATGAGCCAACCAAGAAGTCTGAAAAAGGAAGAAAACAGATGGCAAGAAGAGGATTTGCATACAACATTGAAAAGGATATTCTAAAGGTTCAAATGAAGTTGATAACAAGAGAATCCGGGCACAGGTACAAAAATTCCAATTATCCTGGTCCTGTACTATGAAAACACCTAGTATAGCTACTTATAAAGAGCATCAAGCAAGGAAAAAAGGAGCGAACCAAATAGTTAGGAAATGGTACTGACATAGTATACATTAATTTTGGTGCTATGTTGAAGTCTATATCTAGAGATGATCTCACTGAGTTATATAGGATTGTAATGAATAGATATGGGATGGATGGACCAGAGGATAAGCTAGAGAAGATATTTTGGAAGTATTTAAAAGATATGTTTGAAGAACCTCTTAGTACAGATCCTGTTTGGAGTTTGTTAAGTCAACAAAGGATCATAAGTTGGAGATATTATGATGCCTGTAGAGTACATTGTTTGAATTTGAAGTCAATGGATATTTATATGTTGTCTGAAAGAAAATATCCTTTATCTGCTGAGGTATGTCAAACTATGCTGAAAATGAAGCTTTTGGATGGAAAGATGAATGAGGATTGCTATAAAATGTTGAAAATGATGGAAAAGCAAGCTGGCATTAGGAAGTAGTGAAGTCTGAAGAGTTGAAAATCTAGGATAGAGATGAGAAGGATAACACTTGGTGGAGGTGCTATGCACTAACACAACAAATGGTTATCAGTTCACCATGTCTAATCAACATAAGAACTGGCTAGTCCAGGAGCAAACGGCTCTTGGTAAAGACTTCTCAAATCCGTTCTATGGTTGACAACTTGCAAATAAGTTGTATGGTTTTCAACTCACCATATCTGTTTAAGTGAAGAGTTGGCTAGCCCACAAGTTTATGGCTTGTGGTAAAGGCTGTGGAAAAACCATAACTAGTCCATAAGATTATGGCTTATGGTAAAGACAAATTGCAAATCCATATTAGATGGTTGACACTTTACCAAAAAGTAGATGGTATATCAACTCACCAAGTTTCATGTACAAAGAGTTGACATGGTTATCAATCCACCATGGAATTTACCTTTTCTAGGTGCCAAAGGATTGACTAGCCCTGAGCAAACGGCTACAGGTAAAGGCATATCAAATCCGTTTATGGCTGTAATGGTTTGCCAAAAACCATATGGTATTCAACTCACCAATGTTTCAAGTACTGAGAGTTGAAATGGTTTTCAGTTAACCATGGACATACACCTTTCTGGTGGCCAAAGGACTGACTACTCCAGAGTGAATGGCTAACTGGTAAAGAGACATCAAATCCATTTAAAATTTTCAATGATTCACCTCTCACAGGAGTTAACACACCTGGAAGTGATGAGAATAGACTGAAACTTTATGATTTGATGTACATAATTGTCAATGTTGCTGATATGATGGATTGCTGAAGAGCTTTGAAGAATAGTTGCTGCAAAGATAAAAAGAGAAGACTTGAAGTGTTGCAGATCAAGAACAACTTGAAGAATTCTATTTACAACATCCTCAGAAAGCTTAAAGTGTTTAAAGTAAAGATCAAGAATGTTTTGAAGGAACTTGAAGTTCACAAGTGAAGATCAAGTTAGGGGAGGATTGTTGGGAAAATAGATTGTAACAGACTTAATACTGGTAGTATAACAGTTAAGTCTGGTAGTAATAGTTAGTTCTGTTAGTATTGAGTTAATACTGGCAGTACTAAGTTAAGTCTGGCAGTACTAAGTTAGTACTGGTAGAGTAGCAGTACTAGAGTTAGTACTGGTCATAGTTAGTTCTGTTTATAGTTAAGTCTGTTTATGTAACAGAATAGTAATAGTTATCTTAGAGATATCTTAGGAGATATCTTAGGAAAGGATATGTATTATCCTTTGACGTTTGTAAAGCCCATTAGGGTTTCCTTGGTGTATAAGAGGAACCCTAAGGCACAATGTTACGTGTAAGTGATTGAAATATCAATAGAAGCATAGAGCTTAATAGCAATTTAGTATTATCGTTTCTTCTTTATTCTTGTGTTAAGATTCCGCATTAACACTTGATAATTCATAGTCAGTGTCTCTCATATAGTTGATTTGGATTTATCCAAGTTATCTATAGTCTTACAAAGGCTAGTCAGATCCTAAACCAAGGACCTACACTCCTCCCTCATTCCATAGGTAAGTCTTAATTTGTTTCATTCTTGTGTCACCATGATTTCATATGCAAAAGGTTTCATATAAAACAAAAAAGATTGTAAGAAATAAAGTGTTTATATTCTTGTCAATTTCTCTAGGGTTAATCTAATTTAAAATGATTTAATTACATGTTTTGAAATCCTAGAATGTTATTAATGATGTTATTAATAAAAATTACAAGATTAGAAACCCTATGGTTGGTTTTAATGGGTGTTGATTAGAGTTTTCAAGGTTAATAATTCTGGGCAGAATTTTAGGTCGTGTTCAACGGAGTATATCTTAATGATAAAAATTGGTTTTGACATAATTCTTGAACCTAAAGTGAAGTTCAATGAATATAGTTTCTGGAAAATCTGGCCTCATGTCAATTGGAGGTCGGGAAAGTCAATTTTCAGATTTTATAAGATTAAGTGTCGAATCTGGAATTTTTATTATAAAAATTCAGTTGTAGTATTTGATTTTTAGTTCTCAAACCATAACGAATTAGCCTTTGAAATTTTTGGGGTATAATCTGCATGATATTAGCTACATCCATGATTTGTTTCAGATTTTTCTAAGTTGTCTAAGTTGGGTTTTTACACGTCAACTTTTCAAAGGTTCTGTCATGTCAAAATTCGGGTTTGTTTTGGGTAACAAGGGTAAAAGAGATACTTAAACATGGAAATAAATTAAACCAATGATAATGAGTATATTAGACATATGTTGGAACCTTTGTAATTTTTGAAGATATTTTTATAGGTCTTTTAAGTATGGAAACTTACCTTAAATAAGTAGTCAAAATCTGGAATTTTTTAGAAACCTTAATTAAGTCAAGTAAACTTCATTTATGGTAAGATCAAATGTAAAACTACTTAAAAAGGGTATGTAATATATGTAATCATGGATTTTTATAGATTCGGTGAAGAGGTTTTGACCTTTTGTCTTCATGTTTGTTCTCTTCGTCGCGTGTTTATTAAGGTACCGATATTCTTGATACACACCTCTCTTTACTATTGTTACGATTTATGGGTTCTTTAGTCCGTTCCATTATTCGTACAAATATTCCGTTCTTTTACTAAGGACACTTCATTCTCATTTGTTTGGCTACTTGATCTATTTGATATTCGTTTGATATTCCTTTGATTTGCTATCCGTAATCATGACTCGTTTGATGTTGACAATCCGTTTGATTCGATATTTGTTTGTATGAATGGGTTGGTTCTTGTTCGGAATATGCTACTAGATTCATTTCCATATTTAGATTATTTGAAACTTGATCATTATCTTTTGCCTATCTCTTTGCCCGAGCTGTTTGTATCTAGTCATGGAGGTACCATAACCATGTCATTGATGCACAAATGGCATGACACTATCTGTGGTGGTGTGATTAGTCCACGGCGTTCCCTTTTGTATATGCACTTATTATGATTTGATTATATATGTTCGTACACTCGCCTGTGCTTTGTGTATGGATATAACTTTGTTTTGCTAGGGAGCGTATAGATGCATCCTAGGATACTTTGTTTCAGTTTCAGTGTAGTCGTGGAATGGTTGTATGTGTGCAATACACCCCATATCACATTTGGTATACAGGAGGAGCTTGCCTGTGTATATTTGATTATGACTATATGATTATTTGTTTAGGGTCTATTCATGTATCATGTTTAAACATTTGTTTGGGCTCGTGGGCATTCCTTTGGATTACTCCCATCCTATTCTATATATATATATATATCGTTTGGCATTTGTTTGGCAAGTTCTCGTGATCCGTTTCGTTCATTCCTTCGTTTTATTACCGTTATTATTATTATATCTGTTCACTGAGCGTTAGCTCAGCCGCGTTTTCTTTTCCTGCGGCAGGTGCTAAGCGGGAAGCTGGGATATGAGCGTTGAGAGTAGGAGCTTTTAGAGGACCCACCTTTAGAAGAACCCTTTTTATTTGGATTTATGATTTAAGACCTTTCCTTTTGAAGATTTCTTTCATTTGACTTTGTTGGAATTTAATACTGTTGGAAGTCATTTTGTTTCATGACTTGGTATTTTGATTAATAAAGTCTTCCGCTTGCGTTTATATGTTCTGATATGACCCCATAATGTAACTCTTGGTCTCTTTATCGGAGCGGGATGTTACAATTATGGTATCAGAGCCATTTCGACCTGTAAAACCTAGGTTATGACCTGTGAGGATTGGGTAAACATTAGGCTTCCTTTCATATTTTGATATTATCGCTTCCTTTCGTACTTTGATCTTAACTCTGAATCGTCTTCGGTGTTTCGTTCGTTGATTACCTGCTGCTAAGAGGCAAGTATTTTCTTCGACCAAGGATCATGCAGCTAACTCTTCAGGTACCGTTTTGAAAACTCTCTTTTTGAACGGTCGTGCTATTTTTTTGTCTTATTTGATGCGGGTGCAACACATCCTGTGATTCTGTTTCGTTTGCCAAACACCTTAGCATCTTCCCTACGCTACTTAATTATACCTTATCGATATCTACGCCTATAAAAAGTCTGACCACGAATATTCGAACTGTCCGTTTTGTTTTTATGATAAGATTTGTTTTGCTAATTTACCTCCCTTAGAACTGAGTGATTTGATTTTATTCTTAGTATGAATTGGTTAGTTGTTCTTCGCGCCCCTATCGTTTGTCATACCAATCATGTCATCCTTGATAATCTGAATAGCCCTGAATTCATTTACCTATTTCAATTTTGAGGACGGAATTTTCTTTTTAGAGGGGAAGAGTTGTAAAACTCAAAAAATTTAATTTTATTTCATATTGGTAATTTTGAATATAACCTAAAGTTTATTAATAAGCATTTGAAATAAAAACCTTAGGTTATAATTATTTGTGTAAACTTCAAAATGGAAGAAAATATTTTTGTCCCCCCTCCTCTTTGTATGTAACCGGCCATATGTGGTGTATAAACACACCATATATTTTATTTTGTTAGCAACATATATTTTAGGAATGAAGTGTGGATAGTGTGAAATTTTTCTAAAGGAATAAAAAGATTTTGTCCCCTCTTCTTTTCCCTATAAAATCTGGCCATCCCCTCTCTCATTCTCATAATTCTCTCAAAATTCTTACTCCATAATTTTGTGTATTCTTCCATCAATGTTTCAAGCAAGAAGAAGGTTTAGGTGTTTTTGATTAATCTTGGTGTGGTTTGATCTTCAATCTTTGGTGTGTTCTTGGTATTTGATTTGTACTCCTCCCTCCTCCCATAGGTAAGTCTTAATTTGTTTCATTCTTGTGTCACCATGATTTCATATGCAAAAGTTTTCATAAAAACCTAAAAGATTGTAAGAAATAATGTGTTTATGTTATTGTCAATTTTCTCTAGGGTTTAATCTAATTAAAATGGTTAAATTCATGTTATGAAACCTTAAGATGATCATTAAATGTGTTATTAATAAAAACTACAAGATTAGAAACCCTAGGGTTGGTTTTGATGGATATTAATTAGGGTTTTCATGGTTAATAATTTTGGGCATATTTTTGGGTCATGTTCAACGGGGTATATCTTGATGATAAAAATTGGTTTTGACATAATTCTTGAGCCTAAAGTGAAGTTCAATAAATCTAGTTTCTGGAAAATCCTACCTCATGTCAATTGGAGGTCGGGAAGGTCGATTTTTAGATTTTATAAGATAAAGTGTCAAAACTAGGAATTTAGTGTGAAAAATTCAGTTGTAGTGTTTGATTTTTAATTCTCAAACCATAACGAAATAGCCTTTGAAATTTACGTGGGTTTATCTTCATGATATGTGCTTCATCTATGATTTTTTTTCAGATTTTTATGAGTTGTCTAAGTTAGGTTTTTACGCGTCAACTTTTCAAAGGTTTTGCCAGGTCAAAATTCGGGTCTGTTTTGGGTAACAAGGGTCAAAGGAATACTTAAACATGGAAATAAATTAAACCAATGATCATGAGTATATTAGACATATGTAAGAAACTATGTAATTTTTGAAGATATTTTTATGGGTCTTTTAAGTATGGAAACTTACCTTAAATAAGTAGTCAAAACCTGGAATTTTTGGAAACATTAATTAAGTCAAGTAAACTTCATTTATGGTAAGATCAAATGTAAAACTACATAAAAAGGGTATGTAATATATGGTAATCATGGTTCTTGTAGATTCGGTGAAGGTGTTGTGATTTCTTGCTTTTGTGTTCATTTCTCTCCGATTCCTTATTCGTTAAGGTACATATATTCTTGATACATACCTCTCTTTACTATTGTTACGATTTATAGATGATTTATATGTTCTTTTGCTCCGTTTCGTTATTGTAAGATATTCCGTACTCTTAGTAAGCGACACTTCTTTCTCATTCTGTTGGCTACTTGACTCTATCTTGATATTTTCGCTTTGAACATTCCCCTTTGATTTGGCTATACGTAATCATGATCTCATGTGTTTTTGACAATTCGTTTTGATTAGATACTTCATCTTGTATAATCAGTTGGTTCTTGTTGGAATTTGCTTACTAGATTGTTTCCATATTTGGAATTATTTGAAAACTTGATCTTTGTATATCTTTTGCCTATCTCTTTGTATCTAGTCATGGAGGTAAATGATATGTCATTTGATGCACCAGTGGCATGACCTATCTGTGGCGGCTGTGATTGTGGGCTCTGTGATTAGTCCACAACGTTCCCTTTTGTATGTGCACTTATTATGATTTGATTATATATGTTCGTACACTCGCCATAGTGCTTGTGTATATGGATATAACTTTGTTTTGCAGGGAGCGTATGAATGCATCCTAGGTACTTTGTTCCGTTCAGTTTAGGTGAATGGTTGTGTGTGTGCAATACACCCCATATCACATTTGGTACATCAGGGAATGCATACCTGTATACATTTGATTATGACTATCTGATTATTTGTTTAGGGTCTAAGCATGTGGCATGCTTTAGACATTTGTTTGGGCTCGTAGGCATTCCTTTGATTACTCTTATCCTATTTATTGTTCTATATATATCGTTTGGCATTTGTTTGGCAGGTTCTCGTGATCCGTTTCGTTTATTCCTTCGTTTTATTACCGTTATTATTATTATATCTATTCACTGAGCGTTAGCTCAGCCGCATTTTCTTTTCCTGCGGCAGGTGCTAAGCGAGAGTGACATTCAGAGGATTAGAGGAGGGACAACTGTGAATAAAAGTGGATATGTGAGTTTTTGAGATGAAACTGATTAAAAAAATAAGTTGGTTTCAGGCGTGTGAATTGACACTGCTGTGTCGGTTAGAGAGGGAGCCGAATGTGCTGGTAAGGGAGTGTTAAGTAAAGTGGCTGTGTTGTTTTATTATTGGGCTTAGCCTAAATAAAAGAGAGACTAAAAATATGGTGTTATCAGTGTTTTAGTTTAGAGAATATGAAGGAATTAAGGTACATTGATGTTTCAGTCGATGATGATTGTAACTCAGGGTTGTCATGTTCATTAGTTCGAGCATAACCTAAACGGGTATGAATGATATTAACTCAGGGATGTTGTAATTATATTGGGCATAGCCTGATACGGGTCGATGATACGTGTAGTATGTGGAGCATTGACCTATGAGCTGAAGCTGTGACAACAAGACTTGGTAGCCAACTCGAATGGAAGTTGGTATTGGAGGTGAATACGGGTATGATAGTGACTCAGTGAATGTTAAAAGAATTAGGGCTTATTTATTATAATTGCGTTAGGCTTATCTTGATATGGTGTTCATTGAGTGATATGTATATCTCTGAAAGACAAGTCCCTGAACTCGTGGGTCACTGAAGCCAAGGCTGACACTGAAACCAAGTCCCTGAAGACATGATGAAATTCTTTA